>ML782395.1:489325-508919 GCA_009831015.1 Picea engelmannii | reverse complement strand
TAGATTGAATAACAATTTATTTTCCCTATACATAGTGTCTCCACTAGCGAACTACTTAAGCAATGAAGAACATCTCTCTATCATAACTTCAAAAGTTGTGGATTGCGTCATTGAATGTCTCTAAGTAAAACACAATGAAATGACATTGTTGTGTCAGAAAATAGCTATCCCATAGTCATATGCATCATCTTCTATATCAAAAGGATGAGAAACATATAGTAGTGTAAGCATAGGTGCAATGCATAGCTTCAACATCTTCACTTCTTCAAAAACATGTTGTTGCACCTTGGTCTAGATGATGAAGCCTTTTTTCCTCAAATTCCCTCTTAAGATTAACACCCTAGGGTTGAACTAGTGAAGGAAAGAGAGGTGAGAGGAAACAACTATTATGAGGGAGGGTGAAATTTGGAAATGCTAGCCTACAACTAGTGAGGGAATTAGAGGTGGAAATATCGTGAGGTGACATGGAGTGATGATGTTAAAAGGAGCCATCAAAGGCATTGATGATGGTGAGGTGATATTATCAATATTGTGAAAAGGAACCATTGAAGGAACTAATATTAATTGTAAGGTGACATTAGTGAGGGCATGTTCCATTGATTCTAGCTTAAAGGCACCATTGAAGGCATGAGGTGAATATGTTAGCATGGGGATGGCAAAGGAACCATCATTTTCTTACGGATATGGTGAACCATACATTCATGTTAGAATTTATCCATTGGTGAATCATAAACCTACACTGACAGATCCATAATATCTAGAGGACATAATCAAAAGATTATACATACCTAAATGGTGATTTTTCAATTTAGCAATCGAACATGCAACAAAAAAATTGAGGTGGTGCTCAACATGATACAATGCATGATTGTGTTTCATAATGTTTTTTGATTCAAGAGCCTAGGTAGATATCGACCCTTATGTTCCTCAGTGTTGCATGGATCCTTCCCCAACACCCATACTTGATTTAAACATGTGTTTTATGATATTTTCGGTCCAATACTAGAATGGGTGGAGTGAGATTCTTATGTTGTCTAGTTGTGCAACACTTCCCATTGACTTGACCTCGTACCAAAATAAAATTCTATAATGTTTTAGGTCCAAGAAAAAACCATGTAGAATTGAAGGTATGAGACATGGAATACAAATGGGATGAAATATGATTAAAAGCACAAGATTTCCCTACATGGTGTTCATTCAAGATGAGACAAGGATGGCACATATGCATTGTGGGTGAATATAAAACATTGATGTGAATAGTAAATAGAGACTATATGTGCATATGAAAATCCTATAAAGTGTCATATCGCCGCACTAACAATATCAAGGTTGAGTTAATGGATGTGTGGACTTATAATATTCAACTATGTGGTATTGATGATCACAACATGGAAGCTTCAAAAGGACAAGTGGTGGAATTTGAATCTCAAATTTGAGGGAGAATTTAGTTGGGTGCTATAACTCATTTTGGGTATGCATGATCATGAAATATTTTCCCTTTATGGTTATGTATATATGAGTACTATGCCAAACCTAAAGTTAAATTTTACTTCATTTATAGTTTTTTAAGTCGGATTTGCATGAGTGGATTTTGGCCCTAATATTCTCCACACAAAAGAGATATTTATGGGGGTGGTGAGCATAATCTTTAAGGATTGAAATAATAGAATTGAATCACAATTTATTTATTTTACCTCATCAATGGTGTTGGGTGCCCTTTATTTTGGTAGTGGTTCATAGGCCTAAGGTGTTGGCTCAAATTCTTTACATTAATCTCTAAGCATGTTTCAAGATAAAAATACCAGAAAACTTAAAAGAAGAGAAATAATACCATGTTGAATTGATTGTCAACCTCCTTATCCTCGCACACAAGTTTCAAATGGCATGACCTCCTCCTCCTCTATCCAATGTGCCCTTGATCCCGACCCTCTACTCATGTTCCCTCCTCTCTGCCCTCAACGTCCTTCTCCTTCTCCTCACACACAGGTCGACCTCCTTCTTCTCCTCCATGTGACCTCCTCTCTGCCCTCGACCTCCTTCTCCTTCTCCTCAAACTCCTTATTCTTCTCCTTCTCCTCGCATTCCCTCCTATATTCCCTCGAATTCCTTCTCCTTATCCTCCTCCACGTGACCTCCTCTCTTCCCTGACCTCCTCCGTGTGCCCTCCTCTTCGTGCAACCTACCTCCTCTACGTGCTCTCCTCTCTACCCTAACCTCCTTTTCTTCTCTTAGGTCGCGCAACCTACGACCTCCTCTCTAGTGATCTGACCTTGACCTTCTCCTCCAACTAGCTCGCATGGGATCTCACCTTGGCCTTCTCCTCTAGATAGCTCGTGCTTGATCTCACCTTGACCTTCTCCTCCAGCTAGCTCGCGCGGGATGGAATGTGTCTTTTGTTTTTTTGTTTTCAAATTATGTTTTGTTATTTGTTTTTGTTTTTATTATAGTTATATATAATATAATATATATATTATAATTTATATTTATATAATATATAATTTATAAATTATATATTATAATTTATAAATTATATATTATAATTTATATAATTTATAATTTATATATATTATATACAATATTATATTACATAATATTGTCCCAAGCCTCTTAGGGTTGAGAACTAGGTTGTCTCAATGAAGGTTTTTCCTTCGTGCAAAGGATCGAGGACCACCATAAGGAATGTTCATTAAAAGACAAACCAAATATGAGGCTTTGTATTTCGTCGATAGTTAGAGACCTTGTTTTATTATAGTACTCTAATAATCCATTTGGTGCACAAAACCTCCAGGTTGGATGTGTATTACGAGGATTTCCATATAGACCCTCAACATGCAACAAAAATTCCAATTTACTTTGTGAAGTTCTTACCACCCTCCATACTTTCCCAAAAAATGATATAAATAGATTTCTCCAAGTATTGAAATTGGCTAGTTGAGGGAACCGAAAGAGAGGACCAGTCTTAGACATATGTTAAAACCAATATTTTAGTGCATATTTGGAATATGACTGCAACCATGTGAATTAGTTCAGTCAACCAATTTTCTTTTTCTTTTTATCTCTTTGGATGAAAATCTACCACATTTATTTGGAGGATGCCTAAAACACAAAAGGAAGCCTAAGAAATCCAACCCCAATATGTGATCCAACTAGGAAGGTCTCGAGGGCCTAGTGTGTGACATTGAGTTTTGGCCCATTGAATTTTGGACTTGTAGGATAAATAAAATATATAAATATAGTCCATTTCATTGATCATTAATTTATATTCCTCTCTAATGGTGAGAAATAAATAATTAGCAAAATTCCCAGTGACAAACTACTTGATTCCTTGTTTAGGGAGAGGGATGTCTTTAATCGAACATTAACGTATAATGTGAAATATCAAGCAGACCAGGGCTTCTATTACCATCACATAAATTTCAAGTGCCAACAAATATCCTTGTCAAATATAATGGATTAACCCTACTTCTTCTTATTTATATATGTCGATGGAGAGATACATCATTGCTTCTAAGAAGATTTTCCATGGCTCTAGGGAACAAGGGGACACAGTCAAGAGCCTTAAGCATGCCGAAGATGAAGGGAAACTTGACCATATCATGGGCCTTTTCAAAGTCAATTAAAAAAATAAAGTATTGAGTCATGAGCATCTAGCCCATTCCGTTCCTTCCCATGTTTATAGGATATTAACTTTTTAACAAAAACTTAATAGTTCATTATTTAGAGACATGCATTTTGTTAGTAAAATCATGTCTATAGAAAAAATATTCATGAAAGACACATTTATTATGTACGGTTATTGGTTTATTTTTTCTTCCAAAATTAGTCATATAGAAACTTGACTTCTTAGAGGTTTTTTATTCTCTAAAAATGTGGTGGACCATGCATTGTCAATATTGGTTTCATGGAGCATCTTTGCCTTTCCTAAAAAAGGAAAAGGCCTCATATAAACTAATATAATTGTGCATGGATGAAGCATGTCAAGAAAGAAGATAGCGAGTTCAATGATTGGTGATGAACCTTCAAAAATATTGACCTAATACATAATTGTTAAAGGAAAATTTAGATCCAAAATAAATATCACCCTCAATGATGTGAATGTTACTTCAAGTGATTTGATGATTTTTGGTTCTTTTGCACTAATTAGAATAGTTTGGGAAGAAAGGGAGAAGTTGGTTTCAACTCTTACAACTTAGTATTAGGATGATTTTATCTAGAGAGGATTAAAATTTTCTTGTGACTCTATTTCGACATGGAAAGTACGACATTCTAACATTTCACATATGGGTAGATACGTTCTTAATTTTTTCTTAAAAATGAACTTTATATGGAGAGATCTATGAGATGTGGAATTTGAACATGGACATCCCAATATAGTCTTACATGAGAATTTGGAATGGTTCAATTGGATTGTACTGCCATATAAGAACTTCAACAAGTAATAACTGTATAGTATTAACATTCATGTATACATTCCTACTTTGGATGACTAGCTCTTGCATAATAAAGGTGAGAAAAAGGCCAATCTTTAGTATTCTAGTATTCCATCCACTAAGAAAGGTAAGAAAAAAGTCTCTAGTATTCCATCCACTAAGAAAGGTAAGAAAAAGGTCAATGAGGAGGATGTGGTTTTTGGGAACAAAGGTCACAAGGTGAGCATATGTGAGTACACAACCTTATAAAGAGTCCCACATTGTTAATGAAATAGGGTCCCTTGGCATGATATATCATAGTGTCATCTCCACAATGAGAAATTATACAATGAAGAAAATTATAACATGGGTAATCGATCATACATTATATCCTTTAGGAAAGATCCATAATATTTGGAGATCCAAGATTGGAGGTATTTTTTCTTCATCCATAAGCCACATGGAGGAAACCTTCTTAATGTAAAAGGATGACCAAGTTTAGGGTTTACCTAAGCGAAAGATATTCTTAAAGGGGGTGACCTTCCCATGAGAGGAGGATCCTTTAAGGATGTTTATATGTTATATATACATGTTGCAACCCTAAAATACTAGTCAATAAGGGAGTAACATTATATGGCATTGAAATAACTTCAAGACTACTAGCTTGTTTTAACAACCATGGATGAGTATAAAAAATCCTAGATATTCTCATAAGATTTTAGAGGGGGAAATTACATAGTTGTTACCACAAAAGGGGAAAAGTTATCCAATTGTAAGAAATGGTTTAACATTGACCCATGCATGAAAGAGAGTGTGGTTAAATGATGTGTTGTAAGAAAATTCTAAAGTTGGAGGTAAGGAAATATCTAAAAGGTCTTCCCTATAAACATCATATTGTGAAATATTTTATTGTGTATTTCTCTTTAGCAAACTCTTCACTACTGCACCCACCACCTAATTATATCACCTAGTTTTAATAATAGGTCCAATAATTGATTCTTGGGTATATAAACACTTAGCATATGCATTGTATCAAACAAATGAGCTATGCTTTCACACCTAAACAATTGTTGCAAATGTGGAATTATGGGAATATGATGAAGAACCTTTCGAGGCACCCTTTTTGTTACTTGATCGGTTCGATATCTACTGATAAGACATAAGTCTAGTAAGTATAGAACCAAAACAAGTGGGTGTACTACGAGTCAAATTTGAGTCCAAAAACCCTCCCATATCATTAAGGCATGTAGATAGTCTATCCATGCTAAATTTCAGTACACACAAAAACAATTTGAAAAAATTTCAACGTTGGCCCCATTCGCAGGTCACGGTTGCCCATGTATAGGTCACTGTTGAGGGCCCCCCAATGGCACCCACATGAGGAATCATAAATAAATCAAGTGAAATAAGGCTCCAAGAAAGCTGCGTGTCCTCAATAATAAGCATAAACATAAATGCACACAACATCCAATATAAGTGGGCATCTTCCTTCATGATCTAGGACATAAAACCATGAAACCCCTAGGCCATCCAAAGATCAACTTGTAAACCTAAATTTGTGATGAAAATCACAAGAAGTGGTGAAAAAATACTAGTGTAGGCCTCATGTAAAATGAGGGGTAACACTAGCAACAAAAACTATATAAGTTTGAACATAATCATAATTTAATTCCTCTTGCCAATGCCAATTTCTAGTAGGTTTGATTCCTAGCTTGCAACCCCAATGGATGAACCATCAATAAATTGAATTCATTAACACAAGTGGATCTATTGTTGATTATCTTGGTTAAAGTGGATTTAACCACTTTATTTGATAATTGAATTACCAAGTTGAGTTGATGTCGCAAAAGCTTTAGTTCACCCACCACAAATGTCATGCACCGACCCCACATAGTGAGCTGTGAATGGGGTCAACATTGAAATTTCTTCAATATGTGTCTATATGCATCAAAATTTGACACGGTTAGACTAGACACATGCCTTCACGGTATGGGAGGGTTTCAAGACTCAAGGATGCATGATGTCCCCACATAATCTTTAATATCGTCCACATTTGCATCAACGTTCATGAAGAACCTCTCATTGTCATCATTCACCATTCCATTTCTATAGAATCATTGTTGGAACTATCTTGAAATTTGACATGGACCTTCCAATACGCCCATCACAAATTTCTTCACCGAACCCGCATAATACTCAAGGATCTGATAACACCCATCACGAGATTTAAGGATGTTTGATGTCCCTGCATAATACTTTAGGAGGGTTTGATTATTGAATTACCAAGTCGAGTTGATGTCGCAGAAGCTTCAATTCACCCACCACAAATTTCATGCACCAACTCCGCATAGTGAGCAGTGAATGGGGCCGATGTTGAAATTTCTTCAATATGTGCCTGTATGCATCGAAATTTGACATGGTTAGACTAGACACATGCCTTGACGGTATGGGAGGGTTTCAAGACTCAAGGATGTATGATGTCCCCACATAATCTTTGAGATCGTCCACATTTGCATCAACGTTCATCATGTTGCACCTCTCATTGTTATCATTCGCCATTCACTTCTATAGAATCGTTGTCAAACCTATCTTGAAATTTGACATGGAACTTCCTATACACCCATCACAAATTTCTTCCATTGAACCTGCATAATACTTAAGGATCTCATAACACCCATCATGATACTTAAGGATTTTTTATGTCCCCACATAATAATTAAGGAGGGTTTGATTATTGAATTACCAAGTCGAGTTGATGTCGCAGAATATTCAATTCACCCACCACAAATTTCATGCATTGACCTTGCATAGTGAGAAGTGAATGGGGCCAACGTTGAAATTTCTTCAATATGTGCCTATATATGTTGGAAGATTGGTTGTTATCATTGATGTCAACCCTAGTCATGGGTTTTGGAATGCAATATTGATAAAGATATTTAGACATGAAGGACAATGCACATGCATATACAACACCCATGAATGGATAGTATACATCATGTTGTTTTCGGTGGTATGTGGCATGTCATGTTGATCCTCATGGTTGAGGAGAAATGAATTTTTGAAGATGACAAAGTGAATTGAAAAAGGAAGTACATGTAGGCCCCGAAGATAATTAAAGAAAAAAATTACAAAATAAGAAAGTGTCAGGTCGGCCCTAATGTTAAAATGAAGTGGCATAAATGGTATAAATAAACATCATTATACATTCTTTTTGATACAAGTCAAATTTCAGAGGAAATAAGAAGTAAAGAAGGTTGGATTTCAAGGGAGGATGAAGTATTTTGGTGATGTGTTCTAAGGTATGTTATTTTCAGGTCATCTTACCATTTTTGCTATAACGTTTTTTCTAGAATTATTCAGATGGTGAAATCGCTATGGTATTGAGAGGAAATATCAAGATACCTCTGGTAAAATGTCAATCTCTTAATTCTCTATAATTATGGAGATACACTCTGTGGAAGATTAACGCAGTGTCGCACCCACAGGAACGCCTGCTCACAGGATCTTCTCTTTCCACGACCCGAAGAACACTAACCGGTCCTTCTATTTTCCTATCGGGAAATTTGCACCCACAGATCTCTTTGCGCAACTCCCCCTCTCTTTACTTATCATGGAATTAGACTTCACAACCTTTCGAGGTCAATGATCAAGCATAGGACTCTCGAATCTCCAAGACCCGATATGAGTCAACACTGACCCTTCCGTTCCTTTTTCGGGACTTTCTCTATCGGGATCTCGGCACTCGTGGTGTCGAGCAACTCGGTTCTTCGACTCCTGAGTCCCGATATGCCGAAACTCCGATGAGCTTGCGACTTTGACTTTTCAACGGTCCTGTCACCTCGTCGGGATTTCGGACTTCGCGGGATCGCGGATCCTGATGTCCAATGTTTCGGGACTTTACTTTTTTCGAACCCCGATACAGTGTGCTACCTATACACCACCAACTCCTGTGGCCCCACACTGTACTTGTAGCCTTCGGGATATCACGTATCGCGATTTCATGACTCTCGTTACCAAATCTTTGATTCCTTTCTTACGAAATCCCGATAGGCGATTTTGTGAATAATCCAACGCCCCTGGCTGGCTTGGATCAACGACTCTGCCCCTTCTGAGCTTTAAACACTATGGGAATATTCCCTGGAAGATATCGACCGTCCGTTCTTCCTTATGCAATCCACAAAATGACTAAGTGTTCTTCCACATAACTTATCCACCTGCGTGCAAACTTGCGACACTTATTGCCAACCTTCAAGGCACAAATTTTCTATGCTGTCCTTCAACAAATTCAAAGGTCCTATCCCTCCTGAGCTTTTCCCCATGAACTCAAGTCCTTCAAGAAAACTCTTGCACTCACTCCTTGCGGAAAACCTTCAATAATGTCGAAGTGTTGAAGTCACTTGACTCTGCGCACGACTGCAACAACAGTCTGTCAAATGCTTCACTCAGGTTCGCAACCCTGAGACTTTTACCCAACCTGTGCACTCCTTGCACGGCTCCTGTGCCCAACTGCACTTCTAGATGAATGAGAACAAAAACTATCTCTATCTAAACCCTCTGTCAACGCACTCCTTGCGGACACTTCAACTACACTCCTTGCAAGAATTCTCTGGCTCAAATAGAGAAACAATTGAAACTCATTCCATCTCCCTCTCAGACTTCAATTCATACATGAAATCACATACACAACATATAAAAGCAAATGTATAACAGGAAGTAAATGTTCATGAGCCTATCATTCAACACTAACACACAAAGAACAACACAAACCATGAATTTGAATCAAAGCTTTATATTAATTCAAATGTTTGTACATGGGTGTTTTTACACAACTCTCTGCTTCTTCTTGCTCCAAATGCTTCTGAATAATGTTACAATGCACAATGAGGGTCTCTATATCCTGTTTCCCTCTTGTGCTCTACAACTGTATAGTCTAGAATTAAATTCTATCTACTTTACATTAACTATTTTAAATGCCGTCTACCTACTAAGGAAGAGAGCTATCTGCTCAAGGTCCATTTACAATATACAAGTGCGCCTAATATTAATGGCTCATTTAATATTTGCACAACAATTCCAAAGTGTTTTCAAAATTTGTGCTGGCTTGTCCAATTGTCCTTCACTTCCGTGCTGGCTCGCTTGATGTGTTGGTGATGCTCCTACATCATACTCCCTCACTTGAAAACTTTCATAGGATCCTGTCCATGAGATCCTGCACATTCTGTCCATGCTTCTGTATCTCAGCTTCAGTCTCCCAGCTGGCATATTTAACTGGATGGTTCTTCCACTTGACCAGATACTCAAAATATTGTTTTCGCCTGGTCCTCTTACTCACTCTCTTGTCCAGTATGCATTCCATATGTGGCTTCTCTGCAACTGGAATTTGCTTCGTCCACTGGATCGATGGATGCTCATACCCAGTCTCTGCTTCTCCAGCTCTGCATGGGTACAAATCTGAGACATTGAATATCGGAGAAATTCCGATCCCATCGGATAGTTCAATCTCATAAGCATTGTCCCCAAATTTTCTCAAGACCTTGCATGACCCGATTTTCTTCATCTTTAGCTTATTGTATGCTCCTCTCAGGAACCTTTCTTTCCTAAAATGTTCCAGAACCAGATCACCAACCTCGAACTGAAGTTGTCTTTGATGTTGATCTGCTCTGCGCTTGTATTCCTGACTTGAATTCTGCAACCGCTCCTTCACCTGGCTGTGAAGTTCCTTCATCGCCTCAACAAATTCCTCTGCACTAGCGCTTCTAGTAGAAGTCTGTCCTGAATCTCTCAGTTCAGAAATTCCCCTCGGTTGCATGCCATAAACAACCTGAAATGGACTCTGGCCTATGCTCTGATTCACTGAGTCATTGTATGCAAATTATGCCTATGGTAATATATTGTCCCAACTACTATGGTGCTCTGTCACCAAGCTTCTCAACAAGTCTCCCAGACTTCTTTTGACCACTTCCATCTGTCCATCCATCTAAGGATGATAAGATGAACTAAACATCAAATTAGTCCCCAGCTTCTTCCATAAGGTCCTCCAAAAATGCCCTATGAATTTCGTGTCTCTGTCCGAAACTATACTTTTCGGCAACCCATGAAGTCGAATGACCTCTTTGAAGAACATATTTGCAATGTGAGTTGCATCATTGGTCTTCTGACATGGGATGAAGTGTGCCATCTTGGAAAACCTATCCACTACCGCAAAGATTGAATCAACACCTCTTTGTGTCCTTGGCAACCCCAATACAAAATCCATGCTTATCGCATCCCACAGCCTTTCTGGTATGGGCAACGGTTGATAAAAACCTATTCTGCTTTCTTCCCTTCGAATTTTGGCAAATTATGCATCTGTCTACAAATATTTTGACATCCGCTCGCATTCCTGGCCAAAAATATGACTCATTCAATTTCACGAATGTTTTGTCATGATCGAAATGTCCTGCCAATCCACCACTGTGTTTCTCCTTCAACAAATTCTCCCTCATGGAGCATTTCAGAATACACAGTTGATTGCCTCTGAACATAAATCCTTCCTGGATCATGTATTCTATCCATGAGCTTCTGTCTCTTAGAACTGGATTCTCAGCTGCTTTATACGCTTCTTGAAAATCTGGATCATCTGCGTACATATTCCTGAGATCATCAAAACCTAAAGTACGGACTCTGAACTCCTGCAACAACAAACACTTCCTGCTCAAAGCATCAACAACTTTGTTAGCAATACCATAAATATGTTTAATCACAAATGTGAAATTATGCATATACTCAACCCATTTTACATGTTTCTGATTCAACTTCTCCTGTTGAGTCACAAACTGCAGTGCATGATTGTCACTGTACAATACAAATTCTTTGGGTATCAAGTAATGCCTCCATTTCTTTAATGCCTGTATGATAGCATAAAAATCCTTATCACATGTGGAGTATTTAAATTTCGCTTCATTCAGCTTCTCACTGAAATATGCTATTGACCTGTCTTCTTGACTCAAGACTGCCTCGATTGCAAATCCACTTGCATCGCATTTCACCTGAAATGTTTTCTGGAAATCCGGCAACACCAAAATCGGTTGTTCCATGATCTTCCTTTTCAACAGATTGAAACTCTTTTTAGCTTCTTCTTTCTAGTGAAAAGACTTATGTATCTTCTTCACTGTATCCATCATCGCTGCGCTAATTCCACTGAAATTCCTGATGAATTTTTGGTAGAAACTAGCCAAACCATGAAAACTTCTCACCTCGAATACATTCCTCGGTGATGGACAATTCTTGATCACTTCCACCTTATCCAGATCCATCCTCAACTCATTTTCCGAAATAAAAAATCCCAAATAAATGAGTTCTGTCTTCATGAATGAGGACTTCTTCATATTAATCAACAACTTCTCCTGCTGTAGTTTCTGCATCACTGTAGCCAAATGCTTCAAGTGCTCTGCCACTGATTTATTATAAACCAGTATGTCATCCAAGTATATGATGACAAATTTCTCGATGAACTCCCTCAGGACTTCGTTCATCAACCTCATAAAGGTACTTGGTGCATTTGTTAAGCCAAACGGCATAACAAGCCATTCATACAAACCCTCGGTTGTTTTGAATGCTGTCTTCCATTCATCGCCTTCTCTCATGCGAATTTGGTGATATCTGCTTTTCAAATCAATCTTTGAAAAGTACCTTGCTCCGCTCAATAAATCCATCAGATCATCCATTCTTGGAAATGGAAACCTATACTTGATGGTTATCTTATTGATCGCCCTCGAGTCAGTACACATCCTCCAGCCTTCGTCTTTCTTCGGACTGAGTACTGTTGGAACAACATACGGACTCAAGCTTTCCCTGACTAACCCTTTGTCCAACAACTCATGGACTTGTCTTTTAACCTCCTCATTCTCCTGCGGCGTCAATCTGTATGCGGCTTTAATTGGAAAATTGGCTCCTGGTATGAGTTCAATATGATGACTCACACTCCTGACCGGTGGCAACGAATGAGGTAGTTCATCCACTATAATGTTAGCGAACTCTTCTAGCAGTTCCTGAACTTCATTCGGTAAATCATCCACTCTTGTACTAGTCAGAACAATCCGCGACTTCTTGACCACAAAGAATTGTGGATCCTCCTTCTTCTTAACCTCGGTAAGAAGTTCCTTTCCACTCATGAGAAGTACTGTGTTGCTTACTTCCCTCTTTACCTCCTTATCCTTTATCGGAAGCAACATGTGTGTCCTCCCATTTTTCTTTAGGGTGTATGTGTTCATTCTCCCATCATGAATCAAATTTTTGTCATATTGCCATGGTATACCCAACAATAGATGACAAAAATACATGGGAATAACATCACATAAGATCTTATCATTATATCCACCTATCTTGAATTCAACCAAGCATTGTTTAGTAACAGTTACCTGGTGTCCCTTCTGTAGCCACGAAACTCTGTATGGGCTTGGATGATCAGTCGTCTCCAGCTCTAGATTCTCTACCATCTCCGTAGATACGAGATTATCCGTGCTACCACTGTCTACAATGACCTTGCATACCCTGTCCTTGGTCTTGCAAGCAGTCCTAAAGAGTCTAGTCCTTTGGACTGAACTTTCCACCTCCTTCTTGGGTGTCAAAAGAACTTTTCGCATCATGAGCGATCTTCCGCCTTCAGCGTCTTCGGCCTCAACATCCTGCCTCTGAGCTTTGGTAATGTGAGTTTCTCCAATGTCCTTCTTTTTCTCTAGACACTCGTAAGACTTGTGCCCATTCTTTCCGCATGTGAAGCATGTGATTACTTCACCTCTTCCTCTTCCTCTACCTCTAGTATGAGGAAAAGTGTTGTTGTCAGCATAATCTCCTCTCTGTTCATTATGATGCCCTCTCTGTTCAAAATATGGCCCCCGCTGTGAGGTTCCACCTCTCTCTGCACGAGTCTGAGGTTTCTTCCATTCCTCCTTGGGCTTCTGGTATTTATCCTGGGCAACTGCTTTTCCTTTGGGATGACTTCTGCCTCGGCCCCTCTGACTCTATTTTCGGCTCAGCTTCTCTTCAGCTTTCAGAGCCATCTGATAAGCATCTTCCACCATTTGTATGGTTACCATGCTCATCTCATCCTGGATATCATATCTCAGGCCATTCATGTATCTGACAACTTTTTCATCATCGCTCTCTCGATGACCTGCCCTGATGTTTAGTCGATAGAATTCCTCAGTGTATTCTTTCACTGTCATCAACTTCTGTCTCAAGTTCTGCATTCTCCTGAACATAGTAATTTGATAATCCCTGGGGATGAATTTCACCTTCATCTTCGTGATCATCTTGTCCCAGCTCTTGATCTTCTGCTTTCCCTTGCAGCGCCTGTCAGCTTTTAGTTCATCCTACCACAATGCTGCATGTCCTTTTAAGCGTGTAACATCATGCTTGACTTTCTTGTCCTCTTCGACATCTTTGTAGTCGAAGTAAGTATCCAGAGCTCTAATCCAATCTAGTAGCTCCTCTGCATCCAAGTTTCCCTCGTAAATTGGAATGTCCATATTCGCTCTTGCACCCATCCTGGAAATAGCTTTGATCAAACACTCATTTGATGCATCTCCCACTGTAACTTCCTCCTCTCGTTCAACCTCTATTTCACTATCAGAATCACTCAGATCCCCTGCACTAGCTGTGCATCTTTGTGCTGTCTCCATGCCCTCGAGTCTCGCTCGGAGGTCTCTCATCTGTCTCTCTATGGCTGGATCAATTATCTGCCTGCCTCTTCTTCTCTGCACTTCCCTATCCTCTAGATCAGGTGACTGCCTATCTCTCCTTGGCGGAATGGAAAATTCTCCTCTTCTTTGCTACATAAAGCAAAGAACAATCTGTCTTAGCTCTAATACCACTTGACGTTGTGTATCAGAGTACTCCTTACCTCTTATGCCTTCCTCGCCTGAAATATACAGATAAGAATCTGAAGATCTGATACCAAACTGACGCAGTGTCACACCCACATGCACACCTGATCATAGGATCTTCTCTTTCCACGGCCCTAAGAACACTAACCGATCCTTCTATTTCCCTATCGGGAAATCTGCACCCACATATCTCTTTGCGCAACTCCCCCTCTCTTTACTTATCGGGGAATCAAACTTCACAACCTTGCGAGGTCAGTGATCGAGCATAGGACTCTCGAATCTCCGAGACCTGATATGAGTCAATGCTGACCCTTCCATTCCTTTGTCGGGACTTTCTCTATCAGGATCTCGACACTCGTGGTGTCGAGCAACTCGGTTCTCTGACTCTCGAGTCCCGATATGCCGAAACTCCGATGAGCTCGTGGCTTTGACTTTTCAACGGTCCTGTCACCTTGTCGGGATTTCAAACTTCGTGGGATCACGAATCCTGATGTCCAATGTTTCGGGACTTTACTTTTCTCGAACCCTGATACAGTGTGCTACCTGTCCACCACCAACTCCTATGGCCCCACACTGTACTTTTAGCCATCGGGATATCGCGTATCACGATTTTGCGACTCCCGTTACCAAATCTTCGATTCCTTTCTTACAAAATCCCGATAGGCGATTTCGCGAATAATCCAACACCCTTGGCTGGCTTGGATCAACGAATCTGCCCCTTCTGAGCTTTAAACACTATGGGAATATCTGCAGTATCCCCCTGCACCTCCGCAAGATCCAATGGCTCACGGTGATTCGCTAATTTTCCCTAGAAGATATCGACCATCCGTTCTTCCTTATGCAATCCACGAAATGACTAAGTGTTCTTCCACATAACTTTTCCACCTGCGTGCAAACTTGCAATGCTTCTTGCCAACCTTCAAGGCACAAATTTTCTATTCTATCCTTCAACAAATTCGAAGGTCCTATCCTCCCTGAGGTTTTCCCCACGACCTCAAGTCCTTCAAGAAAACTCTTGCACGCACTCCTTGCGGAAAACCTTCAACAACGTCGAAGTGTTTAAGTCACTTGACTCTGCGCACACCTGCAGCAACAGTTTGTCAAATGCTTCACTTAGGTTCACAACCCTGAGACTTTTACCCAGCCTGCACACTCCTTGCATGGATCCTATGCCCAACTGCACTTCTGGATGAATGAGAACAAAAAATATCTCTATCTAAACCCTCTATCAATGCACTCCTTGCGGACACTTCAACTGCACTCCTTGCAAGAATTCTCTGGCTCAAATAGAGAAACAATTGAAACTCATTCCATCTCCCTCTCAGACTTCAATTCATACATGAAATCACATACACAACATATAAACGCAAATGTATAATAGGAAGCAAACGTTCATGAGCCTATCATTCAACACTAATACACAGAGAACAACACAAACCATGAATTTGAATCAAAGCTTTCTATTAATTCAAATGTCTGTACATGGGTGTTTTTACACAGCTCTCTGCTTCTTCTTTCTCCAAATGCTTCTAAATAATGTTACAATGCACAATGAGGGTGTCTATATCCCATTTCCCTCTTGCGATCTACAACTGTATAGTCTAGAATTAAATTCTATCTACTTTACATTAACTATTTGAAATGCCATCTACCTACTAAGGACGAGAGCTATCCGCTCAAGGTCCATTTACAATATACAAGTGCGCCTCATCTTAATGGCTCATTTAATATTTGCGCAACAATTCCAAAGTGTTTTCAAAATTTGTGCTGGCTTGTCCAGCTGTCCTTGTTATTGGATAAATCCGTAAGTGCAGACACTAACCGATCTCCCTAGATCCATCTGGATCTAGAACAAAGCAAAACAAAAAAATACTATTTCCCTAGATTTTGACTATTGAATTAAATAGGAGGCAAGAACAAGTTACATACCTTATAATTGATTCCTATGGTCTTTGTTGCTCCTGCTTTTCTCCAGTGCTCTTGTGTAGCCAAGACCAAGACAACACAAACCAACCAAAGTGAAGAAAGCACAATCTATTCAACAATCAATCTATGTATATGATCAAGCAATTATACAATAAAGTGGAAATAGCTTTATGGGAAAGAATCATATTACTGTATCATATTAAATGTGAAAGAGAGATTACAACCATGGCCTTGATGTCGTAAGGTCCCTTCCAACTGTCCTTCATTCCCCACACACTTCTTTCTCCAAGGATTCTGAGACCATAGATCTGCTAGCTACTCACAATCTATCTTGACAAAGCAAATCTCAAAGCCACTCTAACCAAGCCAAAGCTAACAAGCTCAAGAACCAACCAAGCTAACCCAAGCTAACTTTCTCCATGAGAACTCCTCTCCTTTTATAAGTTGAAGAGGATAAGGTGAGGAGGCTAGGATGATCCCACTAAATCATGAAAACAAGTAAGATCCAAACCATTCAGATGCCACCTCACCATAGAAATTTCTCCTTCTAGAAGATTCAAGAAAACGCTCATTTTCCCCACGTGTAGGCATTCTCGCACCCTAGCTATAGAGAAACCTGTGAACACCTCACACCCTAGCTATAGTGAAACCAGCGAGAATGGGTCATTCTTGCACCCTGCCTATATAGAAACCTACGAACTTCCTTTTTTATAAGGTTTTTACATAGGAAAATGCAACTTCTTTTCTCAGGAAAAGTTCTTCTCCCTTCTCTCTTTCGGAACTCAGGCCACTGACCCCTCTGAAGGCAACAGATAAGTTTACATCATTAACGATCATAGGGATGATGAAAATAATGTGTAACAGTCCTCCGCTTCCACGCTGGCTCGCTTGATGTGTTGGCGATGCTCCTGCATCAAAGATAGGGTTTGTGACCAGTCCTGAAGCTAGTCAATAAACAAGTGTTCCAGGTAAAATAGTCATAATTTATTCATAGAGAATCCAAATGACGTGGGACATATTTCACTGGAAAGAGTACGGACTGTAGTTTCTTGTATGTGAGTTTCATAATTGGATGTTAAATATTGAGCGCGGGGCATTCTGTACAAGTTAGGTCTCCTGAATATACCATAATTGAATAAAGTCTACCAATTTTTCTATAACTTCTTTTTGGGGAGGATTCAAGGAGTGAAAATTGGAGGAGTTTCAGAGAATACATTGAGTAATATTATATGCAGGATCAAAGTACTCTAAGAATTGAAGAATTGAAGAAATTGAAGAAGTCTCATGAAGCATTATTAGGTTCTATGTGATGATTAGTTGATGGTGATGATTTAATGTAAAGTTTTATTATCTTTCATATATTCTTGGGTGGAAGGAAGGGGCAAGGATGGAGAGTTAAAATATTTCTTGATATTGGAGGATTGTATCTTCCTCTTGGATTTTTATCCCTCCCTTTACATTTGGAAGCTGTAACTACCTTTGGAAGTCAGTACTTCCCTTGAACAATAACTATTGATTATTTCTCATATATTGTGCATGGTGTATTGTGGTGTATTGGTGTAACTCTTATACTATTGTTCATTTATCACTGGATATAGTTGAATGGTTTAAGTATAAGTTGATTTTTTTAAAAAATTGTACTTGATACCGATTCACCCCCCTCTCAGTATCAACAATTGGTATCAGAGAGGGTTACCTTCAATACAGTTTAACCACTGGAAGGAAGATCCTAAGAAGAAATAGAAGACAAAATTCCAAATGGGATTCCACCATTTGATGGAAGAAATTTTGAATACTGGAGTAATAGAATGGAAAATTACTTGAAAGCTCTTAGGGCAGATGTTTGGTTCTCAGTTGCTTCAGGATATAATGCTTTGAAGAAACCAAAGACTGTAGCTCACAAGGAAGCAAAAAGGAACAACAAATTGACAATAGATACCATCCTGGATGGATTGATAGATTTAGTGAAATCCAAGGTGGGATCATGTGCATCATCAAAAGAGATTTGGGACAAGCTACAAGACCTTTATTTAAGGGAAGACGCAGAAGAAGAAGAAGAAGTTGAAGAAAATTACAACATCTCAGATTTCAAAGAAGAAAATAGAGGTCAGTTCTTTTGCTTTAATTGTGAAGGAGTAGGTCATGTTGAATTTGAATTTCCTCATCCAAGGATTGAAAGAAATGAGACTGAAGAAGAAAATTCCAATGAAGAAGAAGAAAATCACGAAGAAAAAATTATTCAACAAGAAAATGAGAATCTTAAAAAATTGAATCATGTTGAGATTGAAAATAGCAAGCTCAAAGAAACACAAAGAAAAATAAGAAGTGAATTGGGTAGTTGTGAAAAGACAGTTGTAATCTTGAATAAACAATTAGAAGTCTTTGAGAAACTAAGAGAGGAAACCATTTCCTTGAAAACTCTACTCGAAGAAGAAAGAAGAATAGGAGAAGTAAGGAATGTCCAAATGAAGAAGAAAGAAGAAGATTGTGAGAAACTTGAACAAGAAGTTGTCTCATTGAGGAAGAGCTTAAGAAACTCTCAAGTTCCAAAATACTTAACACATATTGGATGCATGGGTGGAACTTCATAAAAAGAAGATGCAAATACCAACAAGAAGGTTGAAGAAAGAGCTACACAGACAATTGATGAGAAATGGACCAGGATACCAGAAAGAAGGAATGATTACAAAAGAGATGAATATCCAAGAAGACCTCCTACCTTCAGGAATCAAAGAAGCTTCAATCAACATGAAGGAAACTACAGAAGAATAGATCATGAACCCAGATGGACTACATCACAAAGAAACCCACTTACTCCAAGGTATCAAAATTTATTTCTTGGTCATTGTTATACTTGCAAATTTTTTGGACATAAGGCAATTAATTGCATAATCAGTGAAAGGAACACATATGAAAGAAACATGAATGGTCTAAATAGAAGATATGGAAATAATCATGGATTTGTCAAAAGAAGTTATAATTCATTTCCCCCATTGATGGACAAAAATATTGCATGCTACAAATGTAATTATCTTGGTCACAAAGCACGAGATTGCAGATATATGAATGAAGATGTCCTTATACCAACCACGGTATGGAGAAGGAAAGAGGTTCCAAACAATGAAGATTGTCGAATAACATTGACTGCTGAAGAATGTAAAGAAGAAGATGAATGGTACATAGACAGTGGATGTTCTTCACACATGACCGGGGATCAAGACAAATTCATTAGCTTGAAGAGAAAGGGTGTCAATGTTGCATTTGGAGATGACTCATCTGCCAAAATACTTGGAGAAGGTGTAGTAGAGCTTGGAAGAAAAAATGTAAAAGAAAAGAATGTTCTGTTGGTTGAAGACTTGAATCATAATCTACTCAGTGTTAGTAAAATGTGTG
>ML782395.1:421284-476905 GCA_009831015.1 Picea engelmannii | reverse complement strand
TAGTACCGAGTAGTACAGAGCAAAGTAGGGTACAATAGCTCTTTCCAGCGAGTTTCTTTTAGCAGTTCAGAGATTAGTTTGGCATCCTTTAAACCCCCTCTTCAGCCCTGCATTTCCTGTGCTGGTTCCTCTAAGTCTACCTTTCCGGGTTGACAATTAAATGTTGATTTACATGGTATATCTGCAGCTCGACAATGTGCCTGTATGCATCAAAATTTGACATGGTTAGAATATACACATTCCTTGACGGTATGGGAGGGTTTCAAGACTCAAGGATGTATGATGTCCTCACATAATCTTTGAGATCGTCCATATTTTCATCAACGTTCATCATGTTGCACCTCTCATTGTCATCATTCATCATTCCCTTCTATATGATCGTTGTCAGAACTATCTTGAATTTTGACATGGAACCTCCAATACACCCATCACAAATTTCCTCCACCGAACCTGCATAATACTTAAGGATCACATAACACCCATCACGATACTTAAGGACATTTGATGTCCCTTCATAATACTTAAGGAGGTTTTGATTATTGAATTACCAAGTCGAGTTGATGTCACATAAGCTTCAATTCACCCACCACAAATGTCATGCACCGACCCCGCATAGTGAGCAGTGAATGGGGACAACTTTGAAATTTCTTCAATATGTGCTTGTATGCATCAAAATTTGACATGGTTAGACTAGACACATGCCATGACGGTATGGGAGGGTTTCAATACTCAAAGATGTATGATGTCCCCACATAATCTTTGAGATCGTCCACATTTTCATAAATGTTCATCATGCTGCACCTCTCATTGTCATCATTCGTCATTCCCTTCTATAGAATCGTTGTCGAGACTATCTTGAAATTTGACATGAAACTTCCAATACACCCATCACAAATTTCTTCCACCGAACCTGCATAATACTTAAGGATCTCATAACATCCATCACGATACTTAAGGATGTTTGATGTCCCCGCATAATACTTAAGGAGGTTTTGATTATTGAATTACCAAGTCGAGTTGATGTCACAAAATCTTCAATTCACCCACCCCAAATGTCATGTACCGACCGCGCATAATGAGAAGTGAATGGGGCCAACGTTGAAATTTCTTCAATATGTGCATGTATGCATTGAAATTTGACATGGTTAGACTAGACAGATGCCTTGACGGTATGGGATGGTTTTGAGACTTAAGGATGTATGATGTCCCCACATAATATTTGCGATCGTCCACATTTGCATCAACATTCATCATTCTGCACCTCTCATTGCCATCATTCGTCATTCGCTTCTATAGAATCATTGTCATAACTATCTTGAAATTTGACATGGAACTTCCAATACACCCATAACAAATTTATTCCACTGGACCCGCATAATACTTAAGGATCTCATAACACCCATCACAATTCTTAAGGATGTTTGATGTCCCCTCATAATACTTAAGGAGGTTTTGATTATTGAATTACCAAGTCGAGTTGATGTCGTAGAAGCTTCAATTCACCCACCACAAATGTCATGCACCGACCCTACATAGTGAATAGTGAATGGGATTAACGTTGAAATTTCTTCAATATGTGCCTGTATGCATCAAAATTTGACTTGGTTATACTAGACACATGCCTTGACAGCATGGGAGGGTTTCAAGACTCAAGGATGTATGTTGGCCCCACATAATATTTGAGATCGTCCACATTTGCATCAACGTTCATCATGCTACACCTCTCATTGTCATCATTCATCATTCCCTTATATAGAATTGTTGTCAGAACTATCTTGAAATATGACATGGAACTTCCCTTCTATAGAATTGTTGTCAGAACTATCTTGAAATTTGACATGGAACAAACTATCCATGTCAAATTTCAGTGCACATCAAATGTGAACAGAGTATCCATGACAAATTTCGGTGCATACATAAATATTTTGAAAAAAATTCAACGTTGGTCCCATTCACAGGTCACTGTTTCCCATGATATACTCTTGCCCTAGTAAAATGTCTTTTAATAGTTGTTTCCTTTAAAATTTGACCAATCATAAAATTAAAATGAAATGAGGACGAGATGAGATGGTATATAGAGTGGGTCTGTGAGTGATCTTTCAGTATAAATATGAATGAATGAACTTCTCTTGGTTTCAAGAATAATTTATTCTCTACTAAACAAGGCCAACCACGTGAAGGTGGAAGCTCATATGGCCCCTCCCCCCCCTCACATCACTTTCAATTCCCCAATACCCAATCTATAAAATGTAAAACAAACAAAAACAACATAGTAATCATGCATAGAAACTACCAAAACAAAAATGAAATAAAACTTAAAAACATGTAATTAACCCACATAAAAAAATATTTAAAGAGAATAATTCATACAAATTAAAATATCTATTTACGTACCTCATTGACCAACACAACATTTGTATCATCCTTCTTCTATATATTCTTCTTGATCATCCAACTCGACATTTGTATCAACATCTGGTTCAGAAACAATGTTGAAAGGATTGATGATATCATAATCATCATCAATGTCATTTTCGAGCATATCTTCATTGATATCATCATCAAGAACTGGATCATTGTCTCATATGCCTGGTTCATATTCTTCATCTTCTTCATCTGTCAACCCATATTCTTCCTGCTCTAGCTCTACATCATATTCTTCTTCAATATCATCTTCTTCATCTACAATATACTTTATTGGCCTTCCTTTTGGATCATATCTAACAACAAATGACCAATCCCTCTTACCTGGAACCTTTGAGTAAAAGACTTGTTCACATTGACTTGGAAAAAAATAGTGGTCATTTGTTTTTTCAAAAACTGTTGTTTTAATCATCGAAAATCCATTGGCATGTTGAATAATGGTTCTTTCCTCTTCATGTTCATGCATTCATAACCTATACCATTTGACATCTAACAAAACTGATTTGAAGGAACTAAAGTCACACTCAATTATACCATTCAAAAACCCATAGTATCTATTTTCAGATTCTCGAGGACGTCTGTCACTCCTAGAGAAAAAGTTAGTGACATGGAATGTTGTAGTTATCCCAATATCAAAATTTTTTCTGGTTTCATCCAACTGTTTGATGTGAAATTTATGACCATTGCACCACATAGCCTTGTGGTGTTTCAACTGCAATATGCCAGACATGTAAAAGATGCATTGTCAATTAATAATGAACAAATTTATATAGCTTGGAAAGTATAATATGAAAAAAACACACCTATAATCACATTAATATAATATAAAATAACTAAATAAAATGGGTGAATTTTCTTTCCTTTCCATCTTTCAAACAATATGCTAAATATATTTCCCTCTATGTAACATTAGAATCTCCATTACAACAAGCTTCTCTAACCAATTCAGACCTTTCCATGATAACCTACCACCATGACGTTATTTACATCTATCAATTCATACCTTCATCCAGTCAAGATTGTTTGCAATGTATAAATGTAGTGCATCCCAATCTTGAGCAACTGTCCAATCAAAAAATCACAATTCACCAATATTAAATATTATCTATAACCATGGTAAATATTAATAAATGATGAAAGAATAAATATTAAATGAGTAAGGTCATATACACACAAAAAATGAAAAATTTATATTTATTAAAAATATCCACAATTTAATTACCTCTCACTTTCTTCATTGTACCTTTCCCCAACAACTGCTCCCTTTCAAAATTTTTGATGGAGTTCACATCCCAAATGCAATCCACTACATGCATAGCTTGTGATTCTAATTTAGGAAGATACTGACTAATATACACCATGGATCCATATACCATATATCCCTCCACCATAGAACCCTCAGGACATGCTCTTTGTCTAACCAAAGCCTTCAATGATTTCAAGTGCCTCTCCACCATCCACATTGACCTTGTGTGTACAGGTCCACACTTTTCAATCTCCTCCACTTGGTGTATGAGGTAGTTTTCTTGTGGATTGAAAAAATATGGAGGTAGATACTTCCGCATTTCACACATTAGCTGGGGAATTTTTCTCTTCCAATACTTTATATCATCTTCATGGATTTATTTCAATGACAACCATCTACAAATCATGACGCAAGAAAATAACATGTTTTAAGAAAACATATAAATACATATTACATTACAAGTAAAACACATGTCATTAAGTACAACGAAAAATTGATTTTTGTTTTTGCATATATATTGCAACCACTTACCTAATGTATTTTCCAAGATCATATATAACTTGTTTTACATTGTTGTCAAAGTCGTTTGGGAGAGATAGAGGTAGAACATACTGTAACAATAAAAACTAATCGTTACTTTTTCAAAACTAGAAAAACAAAATCTCAAAAAATTTATACGACCAATATATAAATATGAATACTAAAATGATTAATTACGTTAATGAAGGTATGCCAATCATGTGTTTTTACCCCACCAAATTCACTTTCCTTCGTTAATATATTCTTTATGTTTGAACAAAAACCTGTGGGAAATTTAATTTTTTGAATGACCTCTTTTACACCATTGCTTTGTTGCTTTGTTAATAACCATGGAAGGTTATTTTGGTCTCCATCGTTATTTGATCGGATCACACTTTTCATTGCATGATTGACTTCCCGAATGTCATTACAAATTTTGACAACTTTTTCTTTATCCCTCCTGCCATCTATGATTCACCATAATGTTTCTGTCACATTCTTCCTGATATGCATTGTATCAAATAAATGAACTATTTTTAGGTCGCTATAGTAAGGAAACCTCATGAATTGAGTGGGATAACACTTCATTCCTTGTGGAAGCCCATTATTACTACCTTCACGGCGACGACATTGATGAAGCATAAAAAAAATCAGAACACTATTTATCAAATGTGGTAAAATAAAATGAATAATTAAAATAAAATTTCAAAACATGATTCCATTTACGATACATAAACAAAATGCATACCTTGAGGATTAATTCCGTGATTCTTTGTGGTTTTAGTCCAGTCTCTTGTTTCCTGTTGAAAAGATCTTTTTCAGTGTACGATACTTATGGTTCTTAGAGAGGAAGTGTCTATACTCATCAAACACCTAATTTCCTAAACTTTTTGATCGACGAGATTTCATCTTAGGACCACAAATCAGACATGAAAATTTACCCTTTGTTTGAAGACCTGCAACAAATGGATTAATGTGAATTATTAATATACAAAATGATTATTTAAACAACATGCATGATATATTAAATTAGTTATATACTATTCAAGCGTGCAATATGGAACATTACATACCACAAAAATGTGTTAGTCCTGGGGCATCATGAATTGTCCATAAAAGTATTCCTCGACATTGAAATCTCTTCTGCCCAATTGGTTTACATATGTCATACATAGTGATTCCCTCCCATAACTTTAGTAGCTCATCAATAAGAGGCTCTATATACACATTCATATCTTTAACTTGGTACTTACCTAATAGTTTTAAATTACATGAAGTTACTACCATGGTATGTATATATACGTAAATAGATAAATAAAAGATGTTATGCAAAAAAAAAGAAAAATGAAAACTTTAAATTTGAAAAATTAATGTAAACAAATACTTGGAATAATCATTATCAACATTATGTGCTCCCTCTTTATTGACATCCAAGGAGGAATGTTATTGTTGATAACAAAAATAGGCCACACTGAATAAACATACCGAAGCTCTTCAAATGGATTAACACTGTCAGTTGCCAATGAAAGCCTAACATTACGAGGTTCATCTGTAAATTCTGGCCATTTTGCAACAATTTCCTTAAATGCATAACCATCTGCAGGAATTCGAAGAACACCATCTTCAATTCTCTTTCGTGTATGGTAATCCATAAACTGTTCTATGCTTTGGCACCTGAACAATCGTTGCAAACATGGAATTATGGGAATATGCCAGAGAACCTTTCGAGGGACCATTTTTGTTACTTGATCCGTTCAATATCTATTGGTACCACATACATAGAATTCTATTTTTGATGCATGTTGTCCATAATATATAATATGATCATCAGGACATGCATCTATACTTTGATACTCCATTCCAATGTCTTTCATAATGGCATGTAAATCTCGATATATGCGAGGTAAAATATTTGACGAGGGTAACATAAATTCACCTAACAATCTAAAACATAAAAAACAAATAGTTAATGTAAAGAATAGTAACTGTAAATATTGCATTTTTATTTTAAACATTAATTAACATTAAAAAAATTGGGAAAAGTCAACCTTTATGTAGATGTGAAGAAACATATTACATACCTTAGGATTTGTGTCATACAAGTGTTCAACAAATGATTCGTAACTTTCAAGTTCACCAACGACAATGTAGTGGAGAGAAGATTTTCTCTTGACCCTTTATAAAGTCGTTTATTTTCCTTTTCAATCAGAGGTTCATCATAAATACCATCACTATTGTCCCCATGATCCTCATCTAGATGACCGAATAAGTATTGGATCATTTGATTTGTCCCATCATATTGAACTATGTTATTATTGTCATCTACTTCCATGGGGTCATTAACTTGATCTTCATTATCTGCTTCACGTTCTTCAACTTGTACTACAACATCATTTCTGCTACTACTTGGTGCTTTGTGCATAAAGTTAGGGGGAAAATCTAACTTTATAATTACAAACAATCAACAAAAATTAGTGCATGTATAAAAAAATATAAAAGTTTGAGAATACAATAAATATTAAAACAAATAATGAATGTATATATAGCTAATTACCATGGGACGATATTCATTTGATCCCTCGTCCATGTGCCCATATTTTCTACAATTGTTTTTAGCTGTTGCTATTAAAACTCTTTCGAGACGTCTATTACAACAATTTTTGCAAGGAAAATAACATTTACCGTCACCCTTTTCACCCTCTTTAATTTTTTTCCCACCTCTAATGTTTTCTGACATTCTTCCCCACAGACATATACTGAAAAAATACCTGTTTTTTGTTCGCCAAGAAGACCGGTTTATACCCTTTTTGAAGTGTTGTTATTATAGAAAACTTGTCGCAACATCCGTAAAATTCAACATATTTATAGATTTTATAACGTTGTAATTTCAACGATAGTTGACCAAGTCAAAGCTGACTTGTTCAAATACTAGGTGACCGTTGGGATGAGAAAAACCTAGTTTCTATAACGTCGCAAGTGCGACGACTATTTTACCAACGTCACAAGAGATACAAAAATGCAATGTCGTCACAAGAGCGACGTCTACCTACCTTTGTCGCAAGAGAGACATGCATTTGTAGTATGTCGAAAGAGCGACGTTATTGGGCAATATGGAGAAAAACATTTAAAATTTCCTCTATTTTTCGACAATATGGCCAATTTTGTCCATAACGTCGCAAATAGAATGTCAAATTTTTTGCAATATGTACTAGTGAATATCCACTGGTCTGAACAATCCGTGCTCCTTGATACCAAGAGAAATAATGTTCTTGGTCTCCTTTTTAACTATGTAGCACTTGTGATTGCTAAAGTTGATATTTAGTTGTGGTATGCGTTGCATAATATGATTTAATGAAAGAAAATTAATCCCCATACCTGACACATAGTATACATTGAGGAATATTATCATTTTCCTTCAAAGGAAAATTTCACATTTTCTTTGCCAATGACTGTATACTCCTCCCCACCATCGAAGATCATTGAATTCTTGGAAGAAAAAGGCATATACTCTGCCAACCAATCCTACCTATTGGTTAAATTATGTGATGCACATGAATTAGTGAACCAAGTAGATGACCTAGGATGATATTCTTGTGTTGTGGCCATAAATGCATAGAACACTAATTCCTTCTCCTCTATATGATATGTGACATGATCCTACTACTAAGGCCCTCCTTGATTGTTTTTTTGGTTAGCTAACCTTTTTATGTAGTGCTTCTTCATATGGCCCTCCTTGCCACAATAATGGCATTTGATGGTATTTTGATCCTTGGTGACATCCTCACCATTGCTCTGTCCTTTATTCTTGGCCCATTTTCCTTTTTCCTTTAATTTGGAAACAAAGGCTTGCTCGAAACTCTTTGTTTCATTGTCACCATCGAACTGTTTCTTCCATCTGTCCCATTGTAATAGATTATTTCAAAGCTCATTAAAATTTAGATCAACATTTGTATAAGTGATGTTCATGGTCTCAATAAAATGCTCGTAAGGACGTGGTAAAATTTTCAGTGTGATTATCACCATGTCTTCTTCTCCCATATTCCAATCAATGGCCATCAAATCTTCTCATATATATTTGATATTGAGAAAATGGTTTTGGAGGGATTCATGCTCATCTATGATTATTGAAAACAACATGTTCTTAAAGAAGAATTCTCTTCCCTTGTCCAATGTCTTATGCAAATATTTCAAATGTGTTTAGGTCACTGAGGAAGTCTTACTTTTCTATACCTATGTAAGCATATCATATGTCACATAAAACTTAATAAATGTGACAACTTATCTGTCTTTTTCATCAAACTTATCCTAGTCTTTAACCACAACTGTAGGTTGGGTAGGTTTACCAAGGACAATATTTTCCAAGCACATGTACTAAAAAATGGCCAACATTTGTTGCTTCCATGTGTTGTAGTTCTTTCCTGTGAACCTTTGACTCCATTCCAACATGATGTTGGGTAAATATGCTATGGGGGAAGGTTAAAAATAATCCATGAATAAAGTAGTATGAAGAAAAACTTGTAGATTAACAATAAATTTTCCCACAAACAACTCAAAAACATGCAAATATAGGAAAATATTCTCACCAAAAGCCTAATAAGACTAAGATTTTCTCTCAAATAGATAAGAAACACACACACACACACACACACACACACACACACACACACACACACATATATATATATATAAACAAATCTTCTTTCCACCAGGTCAAAATCACTTAGATATATTCATAAATAACACAAAAAAATCAATTTCTCTTTGGATCTGCTAAAAAATAATAAATCAACAACTAAAACTTCCAGATCTTCAAATCTGGGCACCGATATAGGAAAAAAACAACTTCAATATGCTTCTAATTCGTCTATACTATAAATAAAACTAAGAAATAAGATAATGTGGGTTGTAAATTTATTTTTACAACACATTTATAAGAAATTCAATATGGATTTGATACAATTGTACTATTGTACCGTATGAGACGAAGAAGGGCACGAAAAAATGGTGCAATTTCCATAAAATCCCCTGGCACAACACCGATGAATGTCATTCAAAAAAATCATTGGTGTTCAAAATAAAAGACAAGGAGTCGAACCCTGATTCATAATATGATTCATAAAATATTGACAGAATACAGATCATCGACACAGACCCCACTGCTATTGTCGTGACCACATAAATTCAACCAGAAGAACCAACAGATCCTGAAGAGGGGGAGTGCCTTTTTCATTCACAGATGTGGGTGAAGGGGACCCCACTGTATTTTTTTGTTGATAGCAGAAGACATAAGAACCTCATCTTATCATAGGTCGTCAAATAGTTGGGATTGTAGACAACACCACATCCACAACTATACAACATCGGGTGGCTTCGCTAGGGACGTGATCTTCGTGTCATCCAATAGTGTCGATTGTCATACAACATCCAACCCTTCAAGGATGAAGTATTATGTGATGTTTCCCCACTATATGCCTGTGATTTTCTCTTGGGCCAACCATATATGTGGAAGTTCCATGCTATCTATGAGTCTCGACCCCGTAGTGTCATTATTACTATGGGGGTTCATCTCTATAGGATGCCAGAGGTGGTTCCGAATACTATCCCACCTAAAAAGTGCCACAAGGTAGTATCTCATACCACAAAATTTAGCTTCTTCACAATCTGTTCAAAAGGTGAATAGGAGGATACTGCAACCACTACAGCCTTGGTCCAAGCACCTTCTATCCAATAGAAGTAAGTTGACAAGACTACAACAAAGAGAAAAGATTCCTTCTGCACATAGAAATGTCATGTAACTAGACTGGTTAAAAATTTCCAACCCTTCCAGCCACAGGTTCATGAAAACCTTCAAAAAGATAAGCAACACAACTTCTCCAACAAGGCAAGTAGCTCATCAAGATGTAGATTCAATAAAATATTTTCCCTCTCCCTCGGGCACTCAGCGCAATGGAGACCATTTATTCCTAATGAGGGAGGATGTATCTAGGTGGATATTGTTGGCCACCCACCTTTTCCAACTCGCTCAAAACAATTTTCTGGCAATTTTGGAAATTTACTATTTTTAGCAGTTTTTAACTTCCGGGGCCATTTTGAGGGCCTAAATGAAGGTTTTTCAGGATCGATCTTATCAATGATATCCAAAGGCTTTGATTGAGCCCCCAAAATGAATCACCTCGACGATACCTTTCCAACGAGCTATCGTGCACCCCAAACATAGATCATATGCCAAAGTTACGCTCCCAGTAAGTTGATACACCAAACTACCCAAAACAGGGTCCACAAAACTATTGGCTTTTCATCTTCTGGGGTTAGGGTTTTGTATTTTATTTATGATAAATATGCCTTTGGAGCCTCATTATAAAATAATATTCTCACATATGCGAGTAGCCATCACATCTCTTCTTAGAGATACTATTCTAGCGAGTCTTTCTACATTCTATATTTTACAGTCTTTGTACATTTTCACTCATTAATAGAAAATTGTGTATTACTGTATATCTGTGTTTATGGTTGCATCTCTGATACATTTATATTATAATATTGGATATACGAGATATCTTTGTACATTTACTTATTATATCTCCACTCTGATTTTGTGCCGAAAATATTCTGTATCATCTTGCTGGTTATTTGTTGTGCATGGCACATTGTTTATTTCTTTTATGTTGTAGCATGGATCTTGATTAATGCATGTGAGTCTTTCATGCTTAATTTCAAATTAATTATTATCAGAATTCAAAATCAGTTTTGAAGTGAGTTTTATAGGTAGTGTGGCTAGCCTATAGGTGGCTAGGTACATTGCATATTGGTATCACAACTTCTAGTTCAAGACCGGACAGGTATGGGCCAAAATTTTTGCGAATTTATCAAATTCGTTGTTGTAGATTTTTCTATGAAAAATTTGGGGGAAAAACGGAGAAAAACATAAGTGAAATCCCCAAATTATAAGCATATTTTGAGTTTAATTATTCAGAGTAGTCAAAGAAGTGATTTATGGCATCGATATGTAGTTGCATAGTTGAATTTGGCCTTGGAAGTCAAATTCCCATGAGTTTCATGGTGATTGGGTAGTTTTGTGAACTGACGACCCAGATTAATTCGACCTGGAGAATAAATGGTTGAGATTGAGTCACATAGGATAAGAGTAAAGCATTTCTAAAGGGCCTTCAGGAAGGAAGTGTCAGAAATACTTTGGAGTCAGGCATGAGATTGAAGTATGAAGAAGAGAATCCTGATGGAAGAAGCCCAAAAGAATGAGAGTCGTCAGATCAGTCAAGATCATTCTTAGCCTTCATATCTCGCAGAGATGTTCTTTTGGAAGATCTCGGTTAGAAGATTTTTGACGGTATCAAGAAGGGAATATTTTTCATACCCTCCTTTTCGGAGCAGTGAAACTTCGCCAATCTTCTAAACTCCGAATGAAAAGTTCGACGATATCGAAAGGGAATATTCTTAGATACCCTCCTTTTCGGAGCAGTGAAACTTCATCAATATTCTGAACTCTGAATGAAATTTTTTGATGACATTGTAAAGGGAATATTCTTTGATACCCTCCTTTTCGGAGTAGTGAAACTTCATCAATCTTCTGAACTCCGAATGAAAAGTTTCAACAGTATCAAAAGGGAATATTCTTCAATACCCTCCTTTTCAGAATAGGGAAACTTCGTCAATATTCTAAAATCCGAATGAAAAGTTTTGACAGTATCAAAAAGGGAATATTCTTTGATACCCTCCTTTTTGGAGTAGTGAAGCTTCGTCAATCTTCTAAACTTCGAATGAAAAGTTCCAACGGTATCGAAAAGAGAATGTTCTTCGATACCCTCCTTTTCGAAGTAGTGAAACTTTGTCAATCTTATGAACTCGGAATTAAAAGATCTAATGGTATCGGAAGGGAATATTCTTCGATATCCTCTTTTATGAGTCCCATTTGAGCCCGATTCTTCAACACTCTGAATGGGCACCTCTGACGGACGATCCAAATCTCTTATGAATTGAGATCGATGGTGCAAATTGCAAAATTGGAGACATTTTATTATTTTGGCCATAATTGGAGAATATTAAGTCATATTGGGATGAAACTTATGGGTTTTTTTCCACAAAGAGGAGTTCTACGAAAGTTCCAGAGAGGGTCATTATTCATTTCTACTTAGATTTGTCAAAAAATGTGAAATAGTGGTTTTTAAAGATCCGGGTCTAGATAATTGGCAGAGGTCCAGTATAATATGAAATTCATTACGAGTGTCCAGAAAACACACATGGAAATAAACCATGAAGAAACTGAATATATCCTAAGGGGATTGGAATGGGGATACTGAAATAGGCCAAAATCAACTATTCCGGGCCACTTTTTTTTATATTTTTGATATTTTTGGAGGCAAAGTGACCCCAGATCACAAAACTGAATTTTTTTTATGTACTTGACATTTTATACACTCATCAAGATGAACAAATTTGGTGCAGTGAAAATTTTCCAGAAGTGCACAAATTGAGAGATAGTTGGTTTTGCTAAAAATTGAAGTCTGGAAAAAGAGGTGAAAAAGGGAAAAAATGGTCATTTCCATATTGTTGTAGTTTTTGATTGGAGCATCGGATTGAAAATATGAAATTTGTTGTTCATTCTTTGTAATTTTTATTATTTACTCCTCATATACAAGTTTCTCTAGTTCCTGACATATTTTCTTCTACAATTGACTGAAGTTGGCATTTTAATAAAATTACACCAGTGGAGAAAATGCAAAAATGGGGTGAAAGTGGATTTTTCAGGAAGCCGTAACTTTCAACTCACAAATCAGATCGAGGAAAGATTATAGTCGTTGGAAATATGATTCATAGGAGAAGGAACCAAAATTATTATAAATTGGATAACTGTGATATAATTCTTCATGAACCGAGCATAAAAGTACATGTAACATTAGTTGACAAATTTCTATAATATGTATAATTCTAACAAAAATGGTTGCTTGCAAATTTGATAGAATTAGAGGTATAATCAAATCAATTCAAGACTATGATCAAATATTAGAGTCATGGAATCATGTCAGATCTTACAAAAGTTGGATGAGGCAATAAAGAGCTACATGGAAAGTAATGAAAAGAGGATAAAGAACTCAAGAAGAGAAAAATAAAAGGATTATTATTTATCTTCTACAGAGTGTGAATAAATTGCAGGTAAAACAAAAGAAAGAATCCTCACATAGGGCATGAAGCTAGTAGGTGAATAATGTAATTGATGGGCATAAAAATGAATATCAAGTATCCATATCCTTGAAGGAAGAGAGGTGTAGATAGATGCAAAGCTTGATGTGAAAGAGAACACTGAGCTTAATAGGTGGTGTGCGAATAATCTCTAGGTGTCAAGCACAAGGGTGTCTGTGAAGGATTTGTTAGATATGACTTAGCTAATTGTTTAAAAGTACTTAGACAAAGAAATCCACTTCTGATATTAGAGTTCACAGTGGAATCATGATACCAATGAAGAGAAATTGGAGATAGAAAAATGAATTCTCTTTCACTTGAAAAGTGCCACTGAATGAAAACAGACTTCCATTGGGAACAATATTAAGTGTGAAAGATATGGTTTCACATGGAAATGTTAATGAAGTAATCTATTGGACAAATAGGAGTAATATTATTTGATTCAAGAATGTCGTGGTAGTAGAGTGATGGAATGTTTTAAGCTACCCCATTCAAAGGTGATGGAATGTTTCATAAGGTAAATTTTGGATATGACCACTTAAGAGAGACTATTGTAAATCAAATACATTGGTTGGATTGCGAATGACCAAGTGGAACTTGGTTGGAAATTTTTTAGATGATGGAACAATAATGCATATGAGCAGAATGGGAACACACAAAGAAAAAAGGATATGAAGAAATTCAATTAAAACCAACTAAAAAATAAATAAATAAACAAATAAGTGAATTGAAACATAAATGCACTAGACTGCATGATGCATAACATGAAGTTAGAATGCATATGCATTAGTAGGCATGATTATAGTGAATTCCTGTGCATATATATGTACATTTTTCATATGTACATGCTTGGATATGCATATGGCATGCTTGAGGACTTAGAATAGTTTGTTGTTATATACATGCAATAATGATGTTATAGAAATTGAGTATGACTAATTATGGATTATGGATTATGTATTTAGGAAAAATGATATAGAATGGTTAAATATGTGGATGTTGATGTTGTTACTTATGACTTCCATCTATGTGAAGATCCATTAGGGTGGTAGGAATGGTAATCTAAAGGATGGAATCGAAAACATGTGATATTTTACAAATACAGTTGATTAGATAACATCAAGTAGGTTGATTAAAACCATCTAGGTATGCATTTAGTTTCTTTTGATGCATAGATGTTGAAGGGAATCGAGGTAATAATTCCCTCAGTTAATTTTTCAATATTTAAATTGATATGTAATGGCCAAATACATAAAGTATATAAATGTTGTTGACGCTAGAATACATTCAGATAAAATTTAGTTGCATATTTTGTTATCATTGGGTATGAGATCATAACCAGGTCAAGTCAAGAGACATCCTCTTGATATAACAATAAATATCCATAGATTTATTCATGTGTGAGACCATCAGATGGTTGGATATGGAAGGGCTATAATGCTATGTGATGCAGGAGCATCCACAACATCCGCAATACATCATATGAACCAGCGCGAGGAGAAAGAGAACGTACAGCTGGACAAGCCAGCAAACCTTTTTGATTTTGAATTTCACCTTGGTATTGTTGGGCCGCCGTTTACTAAAGGCATTCAAAGCTGAGCGCATTTGTAATATAATGTAGATAAGGAGGCATTTAACAGTTTTAAATGATGGTAGATAGGGTTAGCTGTAGATTAGACAGTTTCATCTTTCCAGGAGGGAAAACGAATATAGGCACCCTCCTTGTGTAATTAATTATTATTCACATCTTGTATTATTCAGCAGTAGCATGAGAAAGGAAGAAGAACAGAGAAGAGAGCTTGTGAAGAACCTCCATGTACAGACATTGAATTAATAGGAAAGATTTTATTCAATCCCATGGATGTGTTTAGTCTCTTTGTGTTGTTGATATTATGCTTTTGCATACTTGCTTCCTTATATGTTTATMTTTTATATGYTGCTTATGTGATAGCATATCAGKTTAGAAACCTGAKAGAATGAGTTTCAATTGTTTCTYTGCTTGAGCCARGAGATTCYTGCATAGAGTGCAGTTGAATTCCTCCGCATAGAGTGCGTCGAGGAGGMTAAGCAGCTGAACCTTTGTTCTCGTTTGCCCAGGGTGAATTGGGATTGTTCAAGCCGTGTAGGTGAGTGCAGGTTGGACGTGGGTCTCAGCCGTTAGTCTGAGGAAAGAAGCTCAAAATCTCTGTTGCAGGCGAGTGCATGGGATTTGAATGACTTCAACACTTGGAGAGTGATTGAATGCTGAAACGTGAGCAGACCTCGTAAAGGTTCTCTGAAGGAGTTAGTCGAATAAAGTTCAGGAGGGACAGTTCTTTTGTTCCGCTGTGGGAACAGACCCAGGAAAGTTCGCACAGGGAAAAGGTGGTGAAGCGGAGAAAAAAAAACTCTTCAAGAGGAAGAGAATCGATGACTTGGAGTTGTCGAGGAGAAACCCGAAATCCCGAGGACCGTCCGATCGTAGAAGAGTTGCGCGAGAGATAGCCGTAAGAACAGGCGAGGAAGGATCAAAGCCCATCGGGCTTCGGGGTATCGGCATTCGGGGATTGATAAGGCGAGGATTCACCCCTCGTAGAATCGCGAATCACGATTCCCCGAATGAATCTGCACCGTTGATCTGGATGAGGACACGTGGCGCAGGATCCCTTTGGATCGGGGTTCGGCGTTCGGCGTTCCCGGAGGTAAGAGTTTTATACTCTTTGAAATCACGATCGACGATTTCCCGAGTCAACTGGAGCCGTCGATCTCCAGGAAGACACGTGGCGGAAGATCTTGAGGAGTCGGGATTCGGGGTTTGGCAGGGTCTGTGACCTTGTGTATCAGGAAGCGTGAACTCCCGAATCGTGAAATTCCGATAGAACGAGGGGAGGACAGGTGTCATCAGACTTCGGGGTTTCGGCGTTCGGGAAATCGGGGTTCTTGACGCCCAAGAGTTCTCGCATCGTGGATTCGCGATCCACGAAATCTCGAAGGAGACGTGGCAACGTGGGACCCAAGGCTCATTGGAGGACAGGTGGCGTGTTGTCGGAGTTCGGGGTTCGGGGATTTGAATTGCACGAGATCATGCACACAAGGTTCGCGATATCGCGAGGCCCGATCTCCCGATTTCCGAAGGGAAGATTTTCCGAATAGTGTTCTGTGGGTGACAGGAACTCCTGAGGGAGAAAGAGAGCCGTTGACTCTTCGGGCCCGTGAGAATTAGAAGGTCCTGGTGGAGTGGCTTTCTCCGTGAGGGGCGGGTTGCGTCACTATGTGAGTGCTCAATGGTATCTACGATATAGTTGATGTTTGGACTGCAACCTCTTTGTCGACATTGAAGATCACTTAAGAATTATATTTTGGGTGTTGTGTTTGGGTTGAAAAGGAAAGTATTCAAATAGTTAGGTAAGCAGCAGGGAGTTTGTGGATAATAAGTTGAGGCATTGGCCATACCTTCCAACTCACCTTGGTGAATGCATGACATAGTTATGTTGTATTATGTAGTCAATGCAAGGATGCATTGCATAAATGTGGCAATGGGTATTGACACTTCGATTGTTATTTTATTTAGTAATTAATTTTTGAATTATGAAAAGACCGTAGTGATGAAAATACATAATGATGGATAGTTGCATTATATTTAATATGAATACTAGTTGAAGGTGATTGAATTGTTGGTTGTTACAATGTTGAGATCACTTTTTGGAAATGTTGACAATGTTACAAGTGGTATTACATGAATTATTGAATGCATTTTGGTGAATGCATGTATATATTACATAACATAGAAATGATTATGCTAACAACTGAAATGATGTGAGTATTGCTAACTCATGAAGTTGAAAACACTTCAGGAGCTGCTACATATTGCAACAAGAAAAGTTGCAGGTTAAAGTAGTTACATAATGATAAATGATAGAAAAGATCTGTCAAGGAAACACAGTGATAAAAATATTGACGGATAGATGAAAGAAAATATTGGTTGATAATACATGTGTAGAGAATGATGGGTTCATTCTAATTAATAGTTGGATTAATGAAAGTGATTGAATTGTATTTGTAAACAATTCTAAGATCACTTTGTGAAATGTTTTTGAATTGTTGCCATGAAAATATATATATCTTGTACTTGAGATACTAACAATTTGTTTGGCTGAATGTAAATTGAGGAAATTGCAGGTAGAATGGTCTTGTATATGGAAGGAATGTAAGCCCATAAGGAATACTAATATCTACAACTGCAGAGCCAAACATTATGAGCAGAAAATTCATGCCTGGAAATTTTATTTTCCTGTATAAAATAGATTTAAAAAATTAATAGTTACAAATTGTTATGTTATGCTAACAATTTGTGTGGTTGAATGAAAGGTTGAGGAAATTGTAGGGAGAATTGTCTTGGATGTGGAAGGGATGTAATCCTATACATAATACCAATTCTTGTTTCTACAAGAGCCAAGCATTATGAGAAAAATCCTCATGCCTGGGAATTTTATTTCCTGTATATAAACAAAATTGAGAAATTAAAAATTGTTATGATATGCTAACAATTGGTTTGGCTGATTGAAGGTTGAGAAAATTGCAGGAATACTGGTATTGGGTATGGAATTGTTGTAAGCCATAATAAACATTGATTCCTACAACTGTAGGAGCCAAATGAATTATGAGTAGGAAGCTCATGCTTGGAAAATTTTGTTTTCCTGTATAAAACATATTTGACATTTATGATTGAAAATTGTTATAATGATATCTCATGATGACTGTATGTGTATAATACATATGACATGTTGATTATGGAAGTTGGAAGCTCAGTAAAAATAGAACTAGAAGGAAATCAAGATCATTGATGAAGGCAAATAATGAAGAAAGTCCAATGGACTTGTTGCAGCTAGAGTTCTTGGGGCCACAACTTTGAAACTTCCTAGTCGAGTGCACTGGAGCCCTGGAAGAAGTGGAACAACCTGAGGGACTACATGGTAGAGAAAGGGGTTCATTTATTTGGGTGATCTTACCGGTTGGAATTTCTACCATACATGTAAATTCCGCAGATCATTATACATGTTTTGGGTCAGAATGCCTATGTATGCATGTTCTATTTTAGGTCAGTGTTCCTATGTGTATTAGAAATTGGATGGACTACTTTTTTTGATTAAAGGTTTGTAAGACTATTATTGTAATTTTAAGAACACTGGTATGGTGTTGTGCACTGGGGACAATGCCAAAATAAGGGGAGGGGGATGTAACACCCCCAATTTTGATCCCTATGAACTAGAATGTATTATGAAATTGTGACTTAGGATGGTGAGACGATAAAGTTGGAAAAGGGGCTAGCGTGCCTAGGAAATGTAATACTTCATATATATTAATAAAATACATTTTTGGGTATAGGATAGACAAGGACACAAGATAGGGGACTATGATTCCAAAAGAGAGGGGGCTAAAGGGGCTAAGTATTTTTATTATCTTATATTTTCCCATTTTTGTTTTAATTAAGAAAAGTGGTTACATGAGCTTCTTGGGGAAGGCCATGTGGTTCTTGATTTCCAAGTAATGTTTGGGGGTTCACTTTTTCTTCTCCATTCACTCTTACACCCTTATCACTCTTTCATTTTGGTGCCTCATTCTTGCTAATTTGTGTGATCTTGGTCTATTCATGGATGGAAGAGGAGATACATTGCTAGATGGTTGTAATAAATTACTAATCATTCCAGGAGGGAATGGATTTCTAAGTGCATGAGATTGATGGAAGTTCAGAAAGAATTGCCCACAATTGAGAATCCTTGGAGTTTCCAACAAGGAGATTTCTTGACCAGTAGCACTGGAGCCCTGGAGAGAAATGCAATAGTCTCATGGACCACATGGTAGAGAAAGGTGTTCATTTCCTTATGTTGTCCAAGATGAAGAGGAAAGAGAGATGGAAATTAGGATTTTTTGTGTGGTTGGGAAACCTTAGAGCTAGTTATCCAATTGTTGTGTGTTTTAGATTTTTCTTAAGACTCGTCCTTGTGGATTCATAGCTCTAGATTAGGGGTGACCTACTATTGAGAGTAAATGAAAAACAATGTCTATGGTTGGTAGGAATGTCCTTTGTCTACAACCAGTTGGTGAATGTTTACTTGCAAAGATAAGTGCTCTCTATGTTTTATGTATAATCTATATTCCACTATGTATTTAATTATCTTTGAGATGCATTTATGTGTGCATGCTTGCTGGTTTTTTGTTGTGCATGACACAATGTTTATTTATTTTATGTTGTAGCATGGATCTTGATTAATGCATGTGAGTCTTTCATGCTTAATTTCGAATTAATTATTATCAGAATTTGAAATTAGTTTTGAAGTGAGTTTTTAAGGTAGTGTGGCCAACCTGTGGGTGGCTGGGTATGTTGCAAGGAAACAAAATATGGATAGATGCAACTAATATAAGGAAACAGACTGAGCAATGGGTAAAGAAATCAACAATACCCATTCCGACATTCGACCTACGAGATGAAAAAGAGACCTATAAATGGATGAGGGAGGAATTATTATGACAAGAGTGGGAAACTTCAACTTTTTCTGCACCACATATGGTGGATATAACTCCCATTGATGACCAATCCATGACCAAAGGATTGCTGGAGAAGGTAAACACCGTAGAGAAATTTTTGAAGAGTTTCCTAGAGCTCGTCAAGGATGAAAGTGCATTGCACACATTATGCTCTATGATCGATCACTGTGCACAAGTAAAGGAAGCCTCTACAGAAAAGAAAGTAGTGAACCAAATTGGAGAGTTCAGGCTCAGTGCAGATATTGGAGAATACACCATAGACAATGTGATCTTAGACTTGGGATCCGATGTGAATGTGTTACCTAAGAAGACATGGGAAATGATGGGGAAACCAAGTTAGTTTTGTCACCCATTCAATTGAGATTAGAAAACCATTACAAAATAATACTATTGGCCGATTAACATGAATACGTGTGAATATAAATGGAGTACACAATGTCACATATTTTGAAGTTATTGAGATTGTGGATGACAACTAACCATACCTAGTGTTAATGAGACTAGAATGGGCCTTCAATAACCAAGCCATTATCATTTTGAAAAGGAGATAGGTGATATTTGAAGCAGGAGATTTGAATGTTACTACACCATTAGACCCAAGAGAAGGAAGGAGGTACATAGAACTAGTGAAGGGAGATAAAATTGACAACCTATATAACATGACTGCGAGGATGGATGACTATGTTAACTCCACCGCAGATGGTGCGTTGAGTTGGAGAAGCATCAATTTGTGTATAAAACTTTGTGATTAATGAAAGTGACTTAATTGTAGTTGTAAACAATTCTGAGATCACTTTGTAAATTTCTTTTGAATTGTTGCCATGAAAATATATATATCTTGTACATGAGATACTGACAATTTGTTTGGTTGAGTGTAAATTGGGGAAATTAAAGTTAGAATGGTCTTGGATATGGCAGGGATGTAATCTCATAAGGAATACTGATATCTACAACTTCGGATCCAAACATTATCAACAAAACATTCATGCCTACAAATTTTATTTTTCTGTATAAAATAAATTTCATAAATTATAGCTACAAATTGTTATGTTATGCTAACAATTTGTCTAGATGAATGAAATGTTGAGGAAATTGTAGGTAGAATTGTATTGGATGTGGAAGGGATGTAATCCCATACATAATACAAATTCTTGTTGCTACAAGAGCCAATAATTATGAGCAAAATCCTCATGCATGGGAATTTTATTTCCTGTATATAAACAAATTTGAGAAATTAAAAATTGTTATGATATGCTAACAATTGGTTTGGATGATTGAAGGTTGACACAATTGTAGGAATACTGGTATTAGGTATGGAATTTTTGTAATCCATAATAAACATTGATGCCTGCAACTGCAAGAGCCAAACAAATTATGAGCAAGAAGCTCATGCTTGGAAAATTTTGTTTTCCTGTATAAAACATATTTGACATTTATGATTGAAAATTGTTATAATGATATATCATGATGAATATATGTGTATAATTCAAATGACATGTTGGATATGGAGGCTGGAAGCTCAAGAAAAAAACAACTAGAAGGAAATCAATCTCAGCGATGAAGACATATAATGAAGAACTTTCAATGGACTTGTTACAACTGGAGTTCTTGGAGCCACAACTCTGAAACTTCCTAGTCGAGTGCACTAGAGCACTGGAAGAAGTGGAACGACCCAAGGGACTACATGGCAGAGAAATGGGTTCATTTCTTTGGTTGTGTAGGTTGATAAGGAAGGAGAGCTTACCGGTTGGAATTGCTACCAGACATGTAAATTCTAAAGATCATTATACATGTTTTGGTTGGAATACCTATGTATGTATGTTTTATTTTAGGCCAGAGTTCATATTTATATTAGTAATTGGATGGAATACCTGTGTTGATTAAAGTTTTGTGATCCTAGTGTTGCAATGTTAAGAACAATGGTATGGTGTTGTACACTGACGACAGTGCCAAAATAAGGGGAGGGGGGTGTAACACCCATGGTTTTGATCCCTATGAACTAGAATGTATTACGTAATTGTGACTTAGGCTGGTGAGAGGGTAAATTTGGAAAAGGGGCCAACGTTCCTAGGAAATGTAATATTTCATATATATTAATAAAATACATTGTTGGCTGCAGGATAGGCAAGGACAAGAGATAGGGGGATATGATTCCACAAGAGAGGGGGATAAAGGAGATAAGTATTTTTATTATATTTTATTTTCCCATTTTGTTTTTAATTGAGAAAATTTATTACATGAGATTCTTGGGGAAGGATATGCGGTTCTTATTTTCCAAGAAAAAATATAAACAACTCTTGGGGATGTTTTGGGGTTCACTTATTCTTCTCCATTCACTCTTAAACCTTTCTCACTCTTTCATTTTGGTTCCTCATTCTTGCTAATTCGTGTGCTCTTGGTATGAGGACAAAAACAAATGGATGGAAGAGTAGAGCCATTGCTATATGGTTGTAATAAATTACTGATCATTCCATGAGGGAATGGATTCCTGAGTGCATGAGATTGATGGCAGTTTAGAAAGAATTGTCCACAACTAAGACTCCTTGAAGTTTCCAACAAGGAGATTTCCTGACTAGTAGCACTTGAGCCCTGGAGAGAAATGAAAAAAAATGAGGGATTGCATGGTAGAGAAAGGTGTTCATTTCTTTAGGTTGTGCAGGCTGAAGAGGAAAGAGAGATGGAAATTAGGATTTGTGTGGTTGGGAAACCTTAGAGCTGTTTATCCCACTGTTGTGTGTTTTAGATTTGGCCTAGGACCTGTTATGGATTCATATCCTTGGCTCAAGGGTGACCTACTATTGAGAGTAAATGGAAAAAAGTGTTTATGGTTGGGAGGAATTTCCTTGGTATGCAACCAAATGGTGAATGTTTACTTGTAAAGATAAGTGCTCTCTGTTTTTTTATGTATAATGTATATTCCACTATGTATTTAATTATCTTTGAGATGTATTTATTTGTGCATGCTTGATAGTTATTTCTTGTGAATGGTGTTAGCACTAGGAATCACCCTCAGATTTCAAGAAGGTAAGCCCAATACCCATCAGGTTATGTGTAAATTTAAATGAGTTTTAAAGAGGTCAAATAGACAAGACTAGAGATAATAATGTTCCAACTCAGAAATCTGGGCTAGCATGCACAAGCAATTGAGGTCTTGACTAACTTTAGTCAGTAAATGGGAGTAAAGGTGGATCGAGGGAAGACTTTGGTGAGAAAAATCTAGAGGTTTTCTATAGACATCAGGTCTGTAAGTAATCTAAGGAAGAAAAACTCAAACACAAGATATTCTTGAATTCAAAGTTTAAGGACACTAAAGAACATTAAAATAATATTATAATCAAACTTCCATCATAATATCACTACAATAATTCATGTGAATATTTCAAGAATGAATACTTCAGAATCAGAGGCAAATAAGCTGGAGTAAGAAAGTTGAATTCTATTAATCAAGATATCTCAAATCAAGTACATAACCAGTTCAAAAAAGCTTCATCAAAATATTACAACATAAGGGAGCCTAGCTCAACCATTCGAACCTACTAAAGCATTTAGACTATCTATTTATAACAAAAGGGGAGGAAACAACTGAAGGTACAAGCTGGCCTTATTGCCATGAAAATATCCAAGTAGTTATTCCATCTAACAACTTAAACTAACAACTATGCTATAAAAAGGGAAAATGTTGGTCACTGATCCAACCAACTTTGAACTGACTTGATCTTCTTGATACACATATACCTACATGACAAGTGTCTTTTAGATGCTTGTAACTATCATCATGCTGCCAGGTACTATCTTTTCCTTTCTCCACATCAACAACTATCCACAAGAATGATATTTAGAGCTCCTCGATTCCTGGTACCTGTTGGTAGCTTCATTCGGTAATGCTCTGGGTAGCGATCCTTTGTAGTACCTTCACCAAATTCCTATAATTTTGTAGCACGAACTCCAAACTAGGCATGAAGAATGGATAACTCCATGCTTGTGTGCCTCTGTCAAAATTCAGCCTCTGTCCAAAATTTCAGTAGCGCCACGCCTGTGTGCTTCTATGCTGAATTTGAGCTCTGTCTAAAATTTCAGTAGTGCCTTCCCGTGTGTCTGCGTACAATTTGGTAGCACCTCGACTGAATTCGTAACACCACATTTCAATGATGAAATATTTGGTAGCACCCCCAGGTAGTTAGCAGCGCCATCGCTACATCAGTATTAGGTGATTAGGCAGTGTTAGTGTAGCAGACTGATAGGACATGAAAATTAGACGATTTCCTAGTGCCATAGCGCTATGGAATGTCTGCGCTACCACTGTTGAAAAGATTAATTCTTTGCAGAATACCAAAACTTTGAACAATATGCATTAGAAGCTTGTATAGCCTGTATAGGTGGCAGAAGTAGTATTTCCTCAATTAAATATCCTTGCAAAAAGCGGCCATTCTAAAAAATAGAGCTCACTTTTCACCAATCACTTCATCAACCTAACACTCCTTCTTGTAGAAGGAGGACTTCCCTTTTGCACAACAACATGCTTCCCTTTAGCAGTAACATGCTTCTTCACTGGATCTATGCTTTCCTTGGCTATTTGCTTCTCCTTTTCAATAACATCTTCAACCAACACATTCAAGTTTCTTTGAGCCATCTCATATTGGAATTGTTGCAACTCTGCTTTGAGCTTTCTTTTCTGAGACTGAACATATCTATTTTTCCTATAGAGGTTCTTGAGTTTCCTATGAAGAGGCTGGGCTCTTCTTGCTGCGAATCTTTCTAAGTCAAGAGTGTGGTTGTAGCCATCCATGAGTTCTTTCATCTTAATTCTTTCAGATAGGGATTTAAATTTCATATGAGCCACCTCCTTTCTATCTTCCTTGAGGTGTTTGATCAATCTTTTGAAGGCTTGGTTTCTAGGTGGATTGGTGATGTGGACAGTCTCAACAGGATTTTTTATGGATTCATATTCGTGCTGCATAGAGATTACTTCTTCTATCTCAAGAGGCTTCTCAATTCCTTTACCCTTGTCTTTCATCTTCTTTAGAATGGAAATATTTGGTAGGACTTCTTCTTAAACAACCTCTTTAAGAGCTGATGACCTTGTGAAAGGATTTTTGATATTGGTGCTAGCTGCTAAAGGAGATGAAGAGAAGTGTAATTTCCTTCCTTTCTTGGCTATGGCTTTAGTAGAGGAAGGGACCTCTTCTAGTTCCGGTGTAGGAGGGTGTGAAAGGTCTCTTTGTGGAGAATGGTAAGACTTATCCTTAGTTCTTGCAACTTTCTTAATGGCTTCTTGATATTGAACATGAGATTTACTCTTTCTTTTATTGCTAGCTCCTGTTGGAGCAACACTGGTGGATGAAAAAGGGATTTCTATCTGTGACTAAGGAGTAGCTGCCATGTCTAATTTCATGTGAGAAATAGTAATGAAGTGTTCCCATGAGATGTTCCTCTTTCTCAGCTCTTTAGAAACCAACATTATAATCAACCCAGAATGAAAAATGCTAGTATCCACAACCTTTGATTTGGATTGAACCCTGTTTGACATCTTGCCTATGCTTCTCAACAAATAAAAGGGAATGTTCATTTCAACTTTACTAGTAAAATGTAGCAGACGCCTTATATGGTATTGGTATAATGTATTGAACCTCTCCTCACATGTGAAGTACCTTTGAATGATCCTCAACATTTGATCAAACTCTCCAACCAGATGACTTCTTGGTACTCCTTTGGATAGATTGTCATTTTGATATTCAGGCTTTACGAAGTCTTTTGAAAAGGCTGCATCCAAGGCCATTGATTTAAACCAATTCTCTCCAGTGATAGAGATACCTGTAGTTGCTGAAATAGAGGTCTCAGACACCTCAAATTCTAGGTCCCCTACCTTGGTCTTCAGGCCATCAAAATGTAAGGCAAACTGCCTTTCCACCTCAGGATGACCCCTTTTCATATTTTGGCAGAAAGTGAGGAAACCCACCCTTTGAAAAACTTCTCTAGCCATGGGATCTGCCTCAAATAAAAGCATGACTGCAGGCTCAGTTCTAACCACATTACCTCCCTTGTGTGACCTCTTCTTCTAAGGAGTATCCATATTTTAGGATGAAATATTTAAGATCCATGGAGTGGTGATAACCAGGAAAACAAAGAGTCATACTTCAAAAAAATCTGATAGTGAAGAGTGGCTGCCCCTTTCTAGGAATTCTCTCTAACTCAGATTGATTTCTAGCTTAGGAAACAATGGCTGTGAATTTCTCTCCCTTGACTGTGTACATATATTAAGACTGAGGAATAATCATATGGTGAAGGGATGTATTGTAATTGTCTTTGAAAAATGGGTGGAAAACAGTCCAATTCAAAAGATAGAGGAAGCAGGGGAAAAGGCAATGTCGTTTCAGTAGCGTTTCTGGGTAGCACACTACACGTATATGAGATGAAACTTGCTTGGACAGTGAGAGATTAGGAGAAATGACGAGTATATGTCTTAATATTGTTAACCAAGTGATGGTAACTGTAGGTTTGAGTGGAAGGAAAACTGATAGGAATTTTTGAGGAAAATTATCTCCTCCAACTATGCAAGCATGATTGCTACCAAAACTTGAGGCGATAATTTCTCCTTTAAATTGATATGCAGAGGGGGGAAATCATGGAATACCTGGAGAACGATGAGAACTCAGAGTTTTAGTGAAATCCTAGGAGAGTATCACGGGAAACTTGACCTTCGAATCCACCTCAACATCTGATCTGGTAGCGCCACTCCCAACTTGTCTGAACTGGTAGTTTGTGCAACGCATAAATTTGAGATTTCAAAATTTGAAAACCATTAGAAAAGATCATAAATATGAATCCTCAAAGGCATATTTTAACTAACCATGGTGTTGAAAACAAGGAAGAGATGAAATCAACACAATAATCACAAATCATGGTGAAAGATGAAGGACAGGGAGTGCGCTACGGAAACTCCTAGTGAGTTGGCAGTGCTCCCTTTCAAAAAATGATTTGATCGATAAGCATAGGATTGAGGCACAACATGGAAAGGCTACAGAGGCATGAGTGAGGAGGGTGACATGTCAAGTCGAGCTGGTTGTGGAGTGAGTCGAACTTAGTTTCAAATCATGAAGGGGATCAAAACATAAGTCATGAAAATGAACCTAGGCCAAAAGTTTATGTGAGGATCAAAATTTGAGTCATGAATTTAAGCCTTTATTTATCAAAGTCACCTAAGTAAAACACACATTTAAGAAACAATCCAAAATAAAAAAATCTAAAGGCTTAGAAAAATTAAAACTAAGGGCTAAGGACCCAAGGCAACTTAGTGTGATAACATTGGCTCCACAGGGGATGGCATGCTCCCTGCGAGTTGTGAAGAACAAGTATTTTTAGTGCCTTATGATAGGGCTATGGGGTTAGTTATTAAAACAAAAAAAATAAAAATATGATATTTACAATGTCATGGAAAGCCACACATGGCTCAAGCAAAGCACTTTTTCAGAAAATGCCCATTGACAGTGCCACCAAAAACTTCTTCATCCTCCAAATTCTACAACTTTTGAGCGTTATTCGAGAATACCTCAAAATTTTTGAAGGTGCTTATTTGTAAGGCTTCAAATTTACCATGCTTGACTTTTTCTTGCTTCGGTGCATCCCACTTGAGCACCAAGTATCCTAGCTGAAAATCCTCTTTATTTACCTTTTTGTCGAAAGCTTGCTTGATCTTCTGTTGATGGTCATGTGCTTTATCTAGAAGCTACTCCCGAGTTTGCTGCACTTCTACTAGCTGCTATATTCTTCTGATCATATCATCTGGCTCTCCTTGGTAGTCTTGGAATTTTTTTTCCACAGGCAAGGCAAGATGAGAAAGAAAGATGACCTCAACTCCATACACAAGATGGAAAGGAGAAAGAGCAAGGGATATCTTTGTTGTCACTTTGTCAACCCACAAAGCAAATTTGAGCTTTGAATCCCATGCTTTATTGTTGTCCTCTAATAGGTTTTTAATGATCTTTATAAGGCTTTTGTTAGAGGAATCTGATAGTCCATTCCCTTGGGGATAGTAGGGAGTTGAGTGAATCAATGTGATTCCAAATTGCTCACAGAATTGGATCAATGGTTCAGCCTTGAAAGATGCATCATTATCAGTAACAATTCTGTTCGGACAACCAAACCTTGCCATAATATCCTCAAGAGCCAATGATCACTTTGTGGGAAGCATTACTTGTAGGGATAACTTCTATCCACTTGTTAAAGTAATTCATGGGAGTCAATATCCACCTATGTTGGCCACTGGAAGCAGGATGAATTTCCCCAATAAAATCTAGGCCCCACTTCTAAAAGGGTCCTGAAGCTACTATAGGCTTCAATGGAAAATACTTGAGTTGCTGCTTTCTAGAGAATTTCTAACACTTGACACAGGCTCTGATCTTAGTACAAACATTAGTGAATAGAATAGGTCAAAAGTATCCAGCCCTGAGAATCTTATATGCCGCGGTCCTCCAAAAATGATTTCCCGCACATAAACTGTCATGAAAACCAGACATAATATTTTGGGCTTCTTATGGGTCCAGGCATCTCAAAATCACTCCTAATGGATCTTTCCAGTACAATACTTGATCAATAAGACATTATTTAATTGATTTGAGCTTTAAGGCTCTCACCTTTTTTTTTTTTCATACCATCAAGAGGATGCAATTTCTGTAGAAAAAATATATTGTCCTTGTACTAGCTGCAATCTGCCAATGAAGGGCTGATTTGAGAACCTTTGTCAGACAATTCGTCCTACTGATTTTATGAGCAAGTGTTGATGAAATTCACCCCCAAAGATCAGAAATTAGATTCAACCAACAACTTGGATAAACCTTGGCCTTTGTGAGCTTAATCTCAAGATCAAATTCAAGGATTTTAGCAATCCACTTCCTCCTTTTACCGTCTATATCAGGTTGAATGCGAATTTCCTTTATAGATGCTAATGGGACATATGCAATGACTATTGAATGCAACACATAAACCATGAAAGACTTGAGAGATTTAATCAATGCATAAGCATGCTTATCCATGATGTCATACTTTAATTCAACATCTCTCAATGCCCTGTTGAAAAAAACAATGGGCTACTCTACGACTTCACCGTTCTTTTGCAATAAAACAGATGCTACTGTGTCAAATGAAGAGAAAAAAAAATTAGAAAATCCTTGGAATAGTTTGGTTTAATGAGCACAGGGGCTTCAATCAAGGCTTTCTTTATTTGATCAAAATATTTTCAGGACTCAACAGTCCATTTGATTTCATTTCCTTTTCTTAACATGGCTATAATATACTTCGCCAACTCAACAAAATTTGAAACAAACCTTCTCAAAAAATTAATTTTTCCCAAGAAAGACTGAACTTCCTTCTTGGATCTAGGGAGTGAAAAGGTTTGGATATCTTCTACCCTACTGGAATCAATCCTTACCCCTTCAACTGACACAATATGCCCCAATAATTTTCCCTCCTTCATGGCAAACAATGACTTTTTTGGGTTTAAAGAGAGACCAAATTTTCAAGAAAACATTTTTTAAATGATCATAGTGTTCTTTATCAGATTGTGAGAACACTATTATGTCATCTAAATAGATAACTACAAACTTGTCCTTCTCTCCAATAAAGGCTATGTCCATGGCTCATTGAAAGGTCGCCCTTGCATTCATCAAGCCAAAGGGAATCTTAGTGTACATGAATGTACCCCAAGGAGTGGTAAAGGTTGTCTTCTCTCTATCTTCTGGCAAGACAAAGATCTGATTGTAGCCAGAAAATCCATCAATCATGGACATCCTAGATGCACATGTCATCCTCTATAATACGTGCTCCATCTTGGGCAAAGGGTAATTATCCTTTTTAGAGCTTCTGTTAACATTCCAGAAATCGACAGAAATTCTGATTTCTCCATTATTTTTTCTCACTGGGACCAAGTGGCCACCCATTCAAAATACCTCAAAGGAATAATAATTTTAGCATCTAAAATATTTTTTACCTCTTTTTCCATCACATGTAACAACATAGGATTTATTTTCCTCAAATTTTTTCTGAAAGGTTTGGTATCTTCCTTCAATGGGATCTTGTGCTCTATAATGCTTGTGTCATATGTTATGAGATCTTCATAAGTCCAAGAAAACAAATCAGAAAATTCTTTTAATAACTTAGTATATTCAACCCTCTTCTCCCTTGATAGGCTACTTGACAACTTACATATTTTGGATCCTTTTATGTGCCCACATTGCACTCAATTACATCAACATCATCAGTTGACCCTTTTCCCTTTTCTTCCACATCATTTATGTCAAATAATCTTTCCAAAGGAACTAGTCCTTTTTGAATGTGGTTTCCAGGTAACTGCACAATATGATGATTAACAATTTAATTAAGGAAAACATCAACATGAGGATTATTTTCAGAGTCATGATCCTGATCAATGTGTAATGCATAAAACTCATGAACAGTCTCAAGGAATTTTTAATCTCAAGATCATCTTCAAACACCTTCCAATGCTTGACATTGCCAAGAATAGAGGGTCTGTATTTGACTTCTACATCATACTTGAGTTTAGGTGGAAAGGGGACTCTGAAATTGCTTGTTGATACAACAAAAGAATCAACCATGGTATTCTCTTCTCTTGGAATAAATGAAATGTTGAAAGCTAAGAAAAAACTGTCCACTAGTTCCCGCACTTCATTTCTATAAGATCTAAGCTTAGGGTGCTTACTTTGATAAATATTTTTGATCTGATGGACAATCAATTTAGTATTCCCAAATACCGATAGCTCTTCAATCCCAATGTCTTTTGTAGCCCTCAATCCCAATGTCTTTTGTAGCCCTCAATCCCAAGAGAAGAGCTTCATACTCTACCACATTATTGGTAGTTTCAAATTCTATTTTGTATGAAAAAGATATAGTCTCTTGAGCAGGTGAAATAAAGACCACTCCAATACCAACACCTTCCCTAGAAGAGGATCCATCAAAGAACATCTTCCAAACATAGGTGGTTGGATAAGAGTCTTCACAAAAGGTAACATACCATTTTTTGATTTCAAGGGGAGGTTCAGGATCATCAGTCAGCTGCAAGATGCTAGATCCCAAATCAGTATCAAGTGAAAAAATAGGATGATTTGCGGGGTTTGCTTCATCACTAATAATGTAGGCCAACTGAGATTCTCTGTAAAGTCTTCTATGCCCCCCACCAAACATAGGAATGGTGTCATATGAGAGGTCCATATTCAAGGTTCCCCCAAGTCTTTTTATCCAATATCTTGACAATAGAATGCCAAACTTGGGGGGAACATCAGCCACCACGATATCCATGAATACACTTTCATGGGCATCTGAAATAAAGTCACAACCAGATCCTTAATGATCCCAAGACACTTCAATTTCTATAGTCAAAAGAATATAAGTCATGGTAGGTCTTTGTGATTTCTAATTCAAGCTCATCCATAATAGTTTTGGGCATGATATTGTGGGATGCCCCTGATTCCATCAAACAATTATGCAACACCTTATCATGTATGTTAAATGATGTATAGAAGGGAGGGGATGAATCATCTATATCTTCTATCAAAGGTCCTAAGATGACTGTTGTCTTTTCATCTTGTGGATTTACTAAATCAGTGGAATTTGGAGAAGATTCAAGCTATAACATTTTGGAGAGATATTTTTTAAATTCTTCATTTTTTATCAATTCCAAAAAAGGTACAAGGATATTGATTTTTTGGATCTCATTCTCAAAGCTGAAGGAAGGTGAATATTTCAGGATCTCTTTGGCTTTAGGGGTAGGATTTTTGACCAAAAATTGGGGGGTTTGAGTTTCTCTTTCTTTACTGCCAACTGCCACAGCCTTGGCAGAATTTTATTTTTGTGTTGGCTGATCAAAAGCATCAATCTTTTCCTCATTCTGTTTGGATCTCAGATTATATATATTAGGACTTTCTTTTGCTTTCTCTCCCTTACTTAATTAATTTATTTGAATATCCATCAAGGATTGCTCATATGCAGATTGATTCAAGTGAGGGGATGGGGATGTGTCACCTAAGCAATGAATCTCAGGATCAAATTCTTCTTCCTCCCCTTCTTCATCAACAACAAGGTTGTTTTGTAAATGAGTTTGTACCTTTTGATCATCCCTATCTTTGTTTCTAGGATCTCTTGGAAGGATCCAAGGAGCATTGTTGGGTCTCCTGAAGTTACCCCTGTTATCAACATTTTGAGTATTTCTATAGGTCCGTTTTCCTTCCAGTTTTAACTTCTGTATCTTAGTAGAAAGGGATTTTACTAATTTGGTAAGTTCATCTACTTGAGGATGGATAATAGGGGAATTAGAGGTTGAAGCTTCTACTCTATTTTTTATCCTTTACCTATCAGATTTCCCTCTAAGTTATCAGATGCCACTATGTTTGATTCTACCTCCAAGACTACATCTTGCATATGAGCTAAGGAGGATGATCTTATTTCTCTCAATAGAAGGAAAAAATCGGGGTCAAAAGAACTGGCATAGGTGATTTTCGTAGAGGTTTCTATAGGCTTTATCTAAGTAGGAATATTATTGTACATTTTGTTGAATCTTTTAGAGAAGTCAGAGACAAACTCTCCCTCTTTCCTCTTTAGGGATCCAAATTCTGTGATATAATACAAAAGGTCCTTTTTATCCCCCCAGTGCCTCAAAAATGAATCGTCTAATGCCTCAATCCCAGTAATGGATCCAGGGGCCAAAACCCTAAACCAATTCCTAGCCTCACTAAAAAGGCTTTGGACAAAGACTCTCATCCACACATCCTCATTTTAAATATTTTGATATTTTGGATAAGTGATGAAGGCAACAAGGTGTTCATCAGTTATATCTTCTTCTCCTGTGAATTTGGGCATGTATTTTAAATAATATTCACTAGGGAGAGAATTCATGGGCCGAGGTAAGACAAGAGGGGAATATATTGCAGCCACTATGGAATCCATCCTATTTTTAGGAGCGTTAGTGCCTGCCATTGGATTTTGGACTCTTGGTGAGCAAGGCGGAGAAGGAAACTTGACTGTGTGCAACTTAGGAGAAAAATGAATGTATAAAGGGAGAATTTCAGTTTTCACAGCAGAAGGCTGAGTATTGGAAGAAGATGGTATAGTATGTAAAGGGGATGAGGTTTCCTCTTCTTTGGCTGCATAAATTTTGACAGGAGGAGGAGTAGCAAGGCCTAAAGTAGGAAAATATTCAAGACTCTCAAGACTAAACCACTTTACAATGTCAGGGGAAGCAAGGATTTCAAAATTTTCTTTTTTCAAATCAGGTTCAAAAGAGGAGTATTCAATATGGAAATTTTCAAAATCAATATTCTTAGATACTTCAACAGAAGGTAGAGGAATATTAATTGATAAAACAAATGGAGTATTAAGAGTGGAATTAGGCAACTGACCTAGCAACAACAAAAAAATATTTCTTGAGACGATTTTCCCTTCTTGATTATCTTCTTTGGGTCTACCTCAGGTGGAACCAAAGGTAGTTGTGGATTTGATCTTGTGTGTATGCCTTTAGGATCCATGTTGAAACAATGGAGTCACCAGGTGCAAGCTACAATATTCAATGTATTGAGTTCCAATGCACCTTCTTAACTAGTAAGCTTTGTCATTCAATCCCAGTGAAATGTCTTCAATTCGTTCCCCGACAACAATGCCAAGAATGTTAGCACTAGGAATCACCCTCGGATTGCATAGAAGGTAAGCCCGGTGCCCATCAGGTTATGTGTAAATGTAAATTAGTTTTAAAGAGGTCAAACAAACAAGACTCAAGACAATAATGTTCTAACTCAGAAATATGGGCTAACATGCACAAGCAATTGAGGTCTTGACTAAATTCAATTAGTAAATGGGAGTAAAGGTGGATAGAGGGAACACTTTGGTGAGAAAAATGTAGAGGTTTTCTATAGACATTAGGTCTGTAAGTAACCTAAGGAAGAAAAAATCAAACACAAGATCTTCTTGAATTCAAAGTTTAAGGACACTAAAGAACATCATAATAATATGATAATCAAACATCCATCATAATATCACTACAATAATTCATGTGAATATTTCAAGCATGAATGCTTCAAAATCAGAGGCAAATAAGTTGGAGTAAGAAAGATGGCTTCTATTAATCAAGATATCTCAAATCAAGTACATAACTAGTTCACAGAAGCTTCATCAAAATATTATAGCATAAGGGAGCCTATCTCAACCATTCGAACCTACTAAATCATTTAGAATATCTATTTATAACGAAAGGGGAGGCAACAACTGGAGGTGCGAGCTGACCTTCTTCCCATGAAAATCTCCAAGTAGTTATTCCATCTAACAGCTTAAACTAACAAATGTGCTATAAAAAGGGAAAATGTTGGCCACTGATCCAACCAACTTTGAATTTAATTGATCTATTGATACACATCTCCCTACATGCCAAGTTTCCTTAGATGCTTGTAACTCTCATCATGATACAAGTTACTATATTTTCCTTTCTCCACATCAACAACCATCTAGAAGAATGATATTTCGAGCTCCTTGATTCCCTTTGATAGTTTCATTCGGTAGCGCTCTAGGTAGCGAGCCTTTGTAGCACCTTCACCAAATTCCTTTAATTCCGTAGCACGACCTCCAAACTAGGCATGTTGAATGGGTAGCGCCACGCCTGTGTGCCTCTGTAAAAATTCGGCCTCTGTCCAAAATTTCAGTAGCGCCACGTCTGTGTGATTTTGTGATGAATTTGGCCTCTGTCTAAACTTTCAGTAGCTCCTTCTTGTGTGTCTACATACAATTTGGTAGCGCCTCGACTGAATTCGCAACACCTCATTTCAATGCTGATAGATTTGGTAGCACCCCCAGGTAGTTAATAGCGCCATTGCTACATCAGTCTTAGGTGATTAGGAAACATTAGAGGCAACAAACTGATAGGAGATGAAAATTATATGATTTCGTAGCGCCATAGCGCTATGGAATGTCTGTGCTACCACTGTTGAAAAGATTAATTCTTTGCAGAATACCAAAAATCTGAACAGTATGCATTAGAATCCTTTATATCCTGTATAGGTGGAAGAAGTAGCATTTCCTCAATTAATTATCCTTGCAAAAAGGGGCCCTTCTAGAAAATGGAGCTCACTTTTCACCAATCACTTCATCAACCTAACACTCCTTCTTGTAGAAGGTGGAATTCCCTTTGGCACAACAACATGCTTCCCTTTAGCAGTAACAAGCTTCTTCACTGGATCTATGCTTTCCTTGGCTACTGGCTTCTCCTTTTCAATAACATCTTCAACGAACAAATTCAAGTTTCTTTGAGCCATCTCATATTGGAATTGTTGCAACTCTGCTTTGAGCTTTCTGTTATGAGACTGAAAGTCTATTTTTTGCCTATTGAGGTTCTTGAGTTTCCTATGAAGAGGCTAGGCTCTTCTTGCTACGAATCTTGCTAAGTCAAGAGTGTGGCTGTAGCCATCCATGAGTTCTTTCATCTTAATTCTTTCAGATAGGGCTTCAGATTTCAGATGAGCCACCTCCTTTCTTGCTTCCCTGAGTTGTTTAATAAATATTTTGAAGGTCTGGTTGCTAGGTGGATTGGTGATGTGGACAATCTCAACAGGATTTTTAATGGCTTCATCTTCCTGCTGCACATGGATTACTTCTTCTATCTCAACAAGCTTCTCAATTCCTTTGCTCTTGTCTTTCTTCTTATTTAGAATGGAAATATTTGGTAGGACCTGTTCTTCAATAGCCTCTTTGAGAGTTGATGACCTTGTGAAAGGCTTTCTGATCTTGGTGATAGTTTCTAAAGGAGATGAAGAGAAGTGTAGTTTCCTTCCTTTCTTGGCTATGGCTTTAGTAGAGGAAGGGAACTCTTCTAGTTGTGGTGTAGGAGGGGGTGAAAGGTCTCTTTGTGGAGAGTGGTAAGCCTCCTCCTGAGTTTTTTCAACCTCCTTAACGGCTTCTTGATCTTGAAGAAGAGATTTACTATTTCTTTTCTTGCTAGCTCTTGTTGGAGAAGCACTGGTGGATGGAAAATGGATTGCTATCTGTGATTGAGGAGTAGCTGCTATGTTTAATTTCATGTGAGCATAAATAATGAAGTGTTCCTATGACATGTTCCTCTTTCTCATCTCTTCAGAAACCAACATTCTAATCAACCCATAATGAAAAATGCTAGTATCCACAACCTTTGATTTGGATTGAACCCTGTATGACATATTGCCTATGCTTCTCACCAAATAAAAGGGATTGTTCATTTCAATTTTTCTAGTAAAATGTAGTAGAAGCCTTATATGGTACTGGTATAGTGTATTGAACCTCCCCTCACATGTGAAGTACCTTTGAATTATCCTCAACATTTTATCAAACTCTCCAACCAGATGACTTCTTGGAACTCCTTTGGATAGATTGTCAGTTTAATATTCATGATTTAAGAAGTCTTTGGAAAAGGCTGCATCCAAGGCCATTGATTTAAACCAATTCTCTCTAGTGATAGGGATACTTTTAGCTTCTGAAATAGAGGTCCCATACACCTCAAATTATAGGTCCCCTACCTTGGTCTTTTCCTTGAAATTGATATGCAGAGGGGGAAAACCATGGAATACCTGGAGAACGATGACAAATCGGAGTTTCAATGAAATCCTAGGAGAGTATCATGAGAAAATCGACCTCTGAATCCACCTCAACATCTGATTTGGTAGTGCCACTACCAATTGGTCTGAACTAGTAGTTTGTGCACCATAGAAATTTGAGCTTTCAAAATTTGAAAATCGTTAGCAAAGATCATAAAGATGAATCCTCAAAGGCATATTTTAACTAACCATGGTGCTGAAAACAAGGAAGATATGACATCAATGCAATAATCACAAATCATGGTGAAAGATGAAGGACATGGAGTGCGCTACGAAAACTCCTGGTGAGTTGGCAATGCTCCCTTCCAAAAAATGATTTGACTGATAAGCATAGAACAAAGGCACAACATGAAAAATCTATGGAGGAATGAGTGAGGAGGGTGACATGTCAAGTCAAGATGGTCATGGAATGAGTTAAACTTAGTGTCAAATCATGAAGGGGATCAAAACATAATTCATGAAAATTAACCTAGGCTAAAAGTTTATGTGAGGATCAAAATTTGAGTCATGAATTTAAGCCTTTATTTATCAAAGTCACCTAATTAAAACACACATTTAAGAAACAAACCAAAATCAAAAAATCTGAAGGCTTAGAAAAATTAAAACTAAGGGCTAAAGACCCAAGGCAACTTAGTGTGATAACAAATGGAACACTGTTTATTTATTTTATGTTGTAGAATGGATCTTGATTAATGCATGTGAGTCTTTCATACTTAATTTCAAATTAATTATTATCAAAATTTTAAATTAGTTTTGAAGTGAGTTTTTAAGGTAGCATGGCTAGCCTAGGGATGGATGATTACGTTACATGGAACCAAAATAGGGATAGATGCAACCAATATAAGGAAACATGATAAGAAATGGGTAAAGAAACCAACAATACCCATGTCGACATTCGACCCACAAGATGAAAAATAGAACTATAAATGAACAAGGGTGGAACTATTACGACAAGAGTGGGAAACTTGAACATATTCTGCACCACATATGGTGGATATACCTTCCATTGATGACTAGGCCATGACCAAAGGATCGCTGGAAAAGGTAAGTACCTTAGGGAAATTTTTAAAGAGTTTCCTAGAGTTGGTCAATGATGAAAATACATTGCATACATTATTCTCTATGATCGATCACTACGCACAAGGAAAGGTTTCCCCTACTGAAAATAAAGTAGTGAACCAACTACTACTTAAGAAAAGAACCAATGGAAAGTTTAGGTTCAATGAAAAGATTGGAGAATATGGCATAGGCAATGTGATATTATACTTGGGATCTTATGTGAATGTGTTACCTAAGCAGATATGGGAAATGATGGGGAAAGCCAAGTTAGTTTGGTCACCCATTCAATTGATATTAGCAAACCAATACAAAATATTACCTTTTAACCGATTAACATGAATACCTGTGAATATAGATGGAGTGCATAGTGTCACATATTTTGAAGTTATTAAGATTGTGGATGACAACTAACCATGCCCAGTGTTAATGGGGCTAGAATGGGCCTTCGATAAACAAGCCATTATAAATTTGAAAGGGAGAGAGATGATATTTGAAGTAGGAGAGTTGAACATTACAACACCATTAGACCCAAGAGAAGTAAGGAGGTACATAGAACTAGCGAAGGGAGATAAAATTGACAACCTATATAAAATGATTGTGAGGATGGATGACTATGTTAAATCCACCACACATGGTGCGTTGAGTTGGAGAAGCATCAATTTGTGTACATCAGACTCAAAAGCAAGTCTGGAAAATTGGCAGCAGAGGATGCATGCCCAAATCAGTACGCTAGATTGGAATAGAACTATGCGAACCACCTAAGTATGACAGGTTGAAAGATATAACAACATTGGTACATAGATTAGAGGCATAGGTACTATAAAAACAAAGTCTACTATCACTGGACATTGTATTGAAGGCCACCCCAGCTAGACGGTGGGAGACACACAAAGAAAAAGTAGAAGACCAAAAATAGTTTAGGAGACTAATACAAGTGAGATTCAATACTCATGTGGGATAAATGACGTAGAAGTATACTGGGGAAGGAAACCCGATAGATCATGTTGTGTAGTGTGAAAAATCATGGAATCTAGTACCAAGGAAAGAATGGACACACAGGTTCATAAATACCCTTCACACCATCCCAAATAATTGGTACCTAGAACTGGAGATGTTCATAGAAATAACATATTGGGATTACATAACCCAAATATTCCAGGTAACATTTACCTTTTAGAATGAGTCAACCCTAATAAGTACAATGCTACAGGTGATTAAACAAAAAATATTCACCAAAGAAGAATAAATGGAAGTAATATATGTATGTAGCACACACAACACCTCTATGATGGTTCACATGTTATTGGAATGTTACAATGTGACATATGAGGCTCAAGATGACAAATATCCCCGCAATACCCAAGTACCAGAAACAGAGGGGGAACAAACAGTAGAGGGCCCAGAGCTAGAATCAACAACCTATGCACAACTAGTCAAGACATGGAAATTCAATATTGGGACAACATAAAACCCTAAGTTTGCACAAATACGAGTTTATTGGGATGATGAAACTGTAGAAAATATAGCATATCTAGTGCACAAATACCAAGACCTATTCCTAGCTACATTCTTAGAGATGAAAGGGATAGCAGGTGAGCTAGGGGAGATGAGAATCCCACTGAAACCTGGCACTAAACCAGTGAAACATAGACCCTATAGATGAACCCAAGATATAAAGAAAAGGTAAAGGAGGAGTTATACCGCATAATAAAAGTAGGATTCATTGAACCGATTGAGGAATCATAATGGATAAGTCCCATGGTGGTGCAGGACAAGAAAACAAGGGGTATAAGAATCTGCATCAACTTGAGGAAATTGAATGATGCATGCTTGCATGATCCATTCCCAACACCATTTACAGATGAAGTACTTGAAAACGTAGGTGGACAAGAATCCTATTCATTCACATATGGTTTCTCAGACTACCATTAGATACGAATTGTGCAAGAATATATACATGAGACTACATTCACGACATAATGGGGAATTTTTCAATACACAGTGATGTCGTTTGGGTTAAATAACACACCTAGGGTATTTTCAAGAGTAGTTGTCATAGTTTTTAAGGAGTTTATTCATAAGTTTCTTGAAGTATATTTGGATGACTGGATTGTATTTATCTTTTTACAAGATCATGTTGAATTGCTAAGATGGATGTTGGATAAGTGTAGGCAACATCATATATCCTTAAACCTAAAGAAGTGTATTTTTTGCGCACCGTTCATAATACTACTGGGACACATGGTATGCAAACAAGGCTTAATAGTTGATACTACAAAGATTGCAGTTATTCTGGACTTAAAACCACCCACATAAGTCAAACAACTACGCACAAAATTAGGTCATACATGGTATTATAAGAAATTTATCAAAGGATACACATAGATTACAACACCAATGGAGATATTACTGAAAAAAGAAGTGAAGTTTCAGTGGAATGACGATTGTTAGAAAGGACTGGACACACCGAAACAAAAGTTAGTAACTGAACCGATCTTAATTTTCCCAGACTAGAACAAGGACTTTCGTGTACATGTGGATGCATCATCAATAACATTAGGTGCCATCTTGTCAAAACCAGTCGAGGGAGACATAGATCGCCCAATCATGTTTGCAAGTAGGAAACTATCGACAATGAAAAAAAACTACGCCACAAAAAAACATGAGGGATTGGCTATGGTTTATGCGCTACAAAAGTTCATACACTACTTACTAGGCTCACACTTTAAGATGTACATAGACCATTTTTCACTGAGATATATGGTCAAGAAGCCAGTGTTAGAGAGAAGAATATGTAGATGGCTCCTATTGTTCTAGGAATACGACTTTGAAGTAGTAGTAAAACAAGGTAAAATCAATGCAGGACCAAATCACTTGTCGTGCATACTCTTGGGAGAAGATGCAGAAAACCTAGATGACAACTTACGAGATGCACAATTATTTTTGGTTAAAATGGTGGAAAATTATTTTGTAGACATTGTACAATTATTAAGTATAGGGATGGCCCTCTCAGACATGACAGTTTCATAGAAAAAGTAGTTGGTAGTAAAGTTTGTGGAATACCAATTGATTGGAGGAAGCTTATATAAACTGGGCGTAGATGGAATATTGCGACACTGTGTGGTTGAACATGAAATACCAATTATATTGGTAGAAGTGCATGGTGGGATATAAGGAGGAAATTATGCAGGTAAATCCACTGCACATAATATCTTACGTGCAATACTATGGTGGCCTACACTCCACAGAGATGCAAAGGAATACTATCAAACATGTGATGTTTGTCAAAGGGTTAGAAATCCCTCTAGAAGGGATGAGATTCCATTGAATCCACAAGTTACATTACATGTTTTTGATAAGAAGTCCATAGACTTCATTGGACCAATCAACCCACATGCAAGAAGATCAGGGTATATGTACATCATTACGACAACAAAATACCTGACTCAATAGGAAAAAGTTGCGCCAGTTACGGATTGCAACGCAGAAACTACCGCGACTTTTTGTTCAAGAATATAATAACTCGATTTGGATGTCCAAGAACATTGATGAGTGATCAAGGGATACAATTCATAAATAATACCATAGCATCTTTGACTGAAAAATTCCAAATTCACAATGAGAAGAGTACGTTATACCACCCATAGGCTAATGGCACAGTGGAAGCATTCAAAAAAATTCTAGAGAATGCAATGATAAAAATCTGCAACGTAGGAAGAGATGTTTGGGAATTAAGAGTCCATGTTTTATTATGGGCATACAGGACAACCAACAAAAAATTGACAAGGCAAACACCTTTCATGTTGGTATACGGGCAGGAGGAAGAAATGCCAATGAAATTTATTGTACCAAGCCTGTGCATCAACTATCATAGATATTTCAGATTCAGGTGCAGTACATGAATGATTATCACAACTATTACAAATTGAGGAGGATATATTGATCACAAGTTTTCATCAGGAGGTTCAAAAGGCAAGGGAAAAAAAATGTCATGATAGACACATTGAGTTGAAAAAAATTTAAGTAGGTGACTTGGTACTACTATATGATAACAAATTTATGAAGCACCTAGGGAATTTCTATATGCACTGGTTAGGACCATATGTGATCAAGAAAGTAATATAGGCAGGTGTTGTGTAGTTGGAAACACTTAACAAAGAAGCGTTGAAAGGAAGGGTGAACGTAGTCGGTTAAAACTATATCAAGAGGGTCGACAAGTTGAGCAATAGGAGGAACCACACAAGAAAAATAAACAAAAAAGAGAGTTCATGCATAAAGAATGAAAATGGGAACCATGGAGAGACGTGAAACTACACCAACCAAGGAGACTAGATGCAAAAGCAATGAACCATGCAGTATTAATTGCACCATCCCACACAAAAAGATCGTTGAAAGTACAAAAAGGGTGAAAACAACAATTACGGGTGGATAAGGACAGGTCATAAAATTGTCTTCATAACAAGGCATAAATCCACCATAAGGGAAAGTCATAAAGCCATCATAATGACAAGGACAAAAGAAAAACATCATTGATACACAAGATAGAGTGGCATTACATGACAAAAATATAATAATGGATTTGAAAATAAAGAACCATTAACACAAACACTTGTCACACTACTGGTAGATGAGATAATAGGGAAGGCGTGAAGACAAGTGCACAATAAGAAAGAAGGTATAAAAGCAACTAGAATCTCCAAAATTTGGTTGTTGTTACTTGGTAGTATGAGAGAAATAGAGAGCACAGAGATAGAACGAGAGCCAAATATACAACACCTGTAAAAGACTAATTAACTACATAAATGGAAACACCTAGAGCTAGAGGAGCAATAATAGTTGTATCAAGGAGGAGTTACAATAGAGCTCTAGCAGCTGGACCAGATATTGAGGAAACCCCTCGCGCATCCTCATCATATCCTAGGTTTCCTGATGACTACATACAACCTAGAAAGGATGATGCCCCACCAGTCACATTGCCGATGGCTCTAGACTACACACTGGTGACCCCCAAAATTCCAAAGGAATTCATCATTGATGAAGACATGCTAGGGAAGGTACCTAAATTGAAATATGTCTACCATGACATTACCGATATGGAAACGTTCCCTGAACATGTACCCCACTAGTACTTGGAACTAAAAGTAGATCCACTCATACAACATAGCATACTAGTAACTGAATTTTTGGCCAGATAATTGGAGCGAGCAAGCCTACTCAATTTGTTTGACATTCCACACTTCGGATGTAGAAACAATGTCAATGCATGCACTAAAATTGTCTTATCCTGCATGCATGGGGGGTGCATGTGGCTGGATAGGCCAATCTCCATTGACACATACTTGATAGAAAGAATCATTGGGATTCCAACATAGGGGAAAGACCCTTCTCCATTATTCATAGAAAAAAATAAATACAAAGCATTGTCAGAGGCAATGTGAGGGAATTTTCACACAATTAGAGGGGTGTGTGGCCTAGATGTTCCAAGTATATGTGACCCAACCATTTGAATAGTGACACATATGTTAGCATGAAAACTGCTATGGAAGTGTAGGAAGGATTAAGTACCAACAAGGGTAATAGCTGCATCATAAAAATGTGTATAAGGCACTACAATGATATGGGCACCATTCCTAATGAATCAATTCCTACTGTACTATGTAGAATCCCATGATAAGGGAATGGAGTTTCACTACCCCTGGATATTGATTTTGATTTCCTTCACATCATAGGGAGAGACGAAGGACACTTAGTTATTAGGGATGAGAGGGGAGCCATGCATAGAGACAAAAAACAAAAATTTCTAGTATTTAACAAACAAGAGGAGACAAATGGACAACAACATAGAATTATTTCTATATGATGAAACAATTCAACATTATATCGGAAACACACCATGCATGTCACCACATTTGGTCGAGGCATATGGACCAATTGCGGAGTTCCACAAAGACAAGAACCACATCTATATTAAATCCAAGAAGGATCGAAGGGAAGAGTGGGTCGAAACAAAGTACAAGATAATGGATGAATACATCCAATTAATCATGCAAGATTGGGGACCAGATTGGAAAGTCTGAACACAAGGGTATGTGAGAGCACAATAGGGGAACAACGAGGTGGCACAATGCACAGAGATAGATATGGATCCTCCATACAATGGCACAAAGGACACCAATCAAGGATATGGCACGAAGGAGGCACCAAAAATAGAACCAACAGACCAAAATCCACAACCCACACCTAGGACAGGGAAGAAACAATAGGTTCAAAGCATAGGCCCATCTGTGCGGAATAAGAAAAATTCCAAAAGGAAACTAGGCGACTACACACTAACAAACAATGACATGGACATAATTGGCTACCGACTAAGGGATGCCACAAAGGAATTCCTCTAAGAGGCCACAAAGAAACAAGAAGAACTACAAACAAAAGTTCAAGATCAATTTCTGACATTACAACAATTATTGGAAACAATCCGACTGGCAACTACGCAAGGGTTAAACTCATGCCAAGAATGAATAACATAGGAAGTACGAACTCTAGTATTATTGTTAAGTTTTGAGCTATTATTAGGTTTGTTTTCAATTTACTATATAAAAATAGCATAGGTAGGATCACTGAGAGAAACACAATCACAAGATACACAACATTTATCATAGGAAAGCCTCATAGGGGAGAAAACCCAACAAAAAATTCCTTAATATAGATAGCCAATACAATGCCAAGACAATAAGCCAAAACACTAGATAATATCCAAAAATTATCAATGCACCTATATCTTCCTTATTCTCCCAACTGCAGTTACCAAAATTGCACACTTGATGAGTGAATGAGTGAGTGAGATAATGAGGCACTAGCCTCCTTTATTTATACTAGCTGGCAGGCGCTGGAAAGGTGTCTCTTCACTGAGCAGGGTCGACTTCTCTTCTTAGTGGTTAAAACCACTTTAATTAGGCCTGGGAGATGACTTCTTAATTTCTATAATATAATTAGGGTTTGACCAATCCACAAAAGGGGATTGATATGATGAATAATAACTCAATAATAAATATTTTACAGTTACAACATTTAAACACTCCCCCTTAAAAATAAGGGTATTCTACAACATCATCAGGAGAGAGAGAGGGAAAAAACATCAACAATATCTGGAACACTAACTGACATATCTATAAGACATTAGAATTTTTTCTCATCATCAATATCATCATCCATAACAAGGAGCTAGAATGACATCATCATCATTTGCATCAACATGGATTAGTTTGAAACTAATAAATCATCATCATCAATAACAACATGAGGCTGCTACAACATCAACAACAACAACATCACAACACAAAGGATGAAGCATCACATCAACATCAACACTAAGATGGAAACATTTAGCATGAAGCTGGAATCTCATCAACATCAACATGGAGATGAAAATATTCAACATGAAGTTGGCATCTCATCAACATCAGCACAAAGTTGGAAATCTTCATCACGAGGTTGGAATCTCAATAACATCAACACGAAGTTGGACATCTTCAGCACAAGGCTGGCATCAACACTACTCCCCCTTTCGAGGGAAGTCCTTTCAGACTATACCAAGATTGTCTCGAAAGTGATCAAACTTTACATGATACAGAGGCTTGGTCAACACATCTGCAACCTACTCATTCGTGCTAACATAATGTAGCTTTATGGATCCTCTTTGCACCATATCACGAATGTAGTGATATCAGATTTCTATGTGTTTTTACTTAGCATGGAACACATTGTTCTCTGTCATTTTTATGCAACTCTGGTTATCACATAGAATCATGGTTTCTTCCATCTCCAGATCAAATAGACATGTCAATAAATTCCGAATCCATATGGATTCACAACTGGTGGAACATGCAACAATGTATTCTGCTTCTGTCATTCTTAGAGAAATACTTGATTGCTTCCTACTCTGCGATGAGATCATGGCTGACTCCATACTGAAACAACATCTTGAGGTTCTCTTTCTATTAGAGACACTTCCATCCCAATATGAGTCAGTATATCCATTCATTCTGAAGTAACGATCTCCATTATAAATAAGACCAAAATCCAATGTACCCTTAAGGTATCTCATCACATGTTTTGCAGCAACAAGGTGAACACGTTTGGGTTCTACCAGAAGTTGACTCAAGGTGTTCACAAAAAAACATATATTTGGCCTGGTGTTTGTCAGATACATCAAGGATCCAATGATCTACCTGTACAATGTAGCATCAATCAATTCTGACGAAGTATCAACCAGGAGCTTCAACTTTGTTTCCATGGGTTTATTCATGGATTTACACTCCAACATATAGAACTTCTTTAATATTTAAACTGCGTACTTGCCTTGGTTAAGGATATCTTCTCTGGGATCTTCCAGACCTCAAGACCTAATAAATAATGCATTAGGCCTACGTCTTTCATCTCAAATTCTACAACGAGCTTATTCTTACAATCAGTGATGAGATTTTCTTCTCTTGTTAAAAGTAAGTCATCCACATACACCAATAATATAAAAATATCATCATTCATAACCTTGAAGTACAAGTTAGAATCAGATTTACTCTTGGTAAATCCCAAGCTCTTCAGGAAATTGTCAATTCTTCCATACCAATCTCTAGGAGCTTATTTCAATCTGTATAGATCCTTCTTCAATTTGTAAACATGTGTTTTTCTATCTTCAACCTCAAACCCTTGAGGTTTTTCTATATACACTTCCTCTTCAATGACACCATTTAATAAAAAAAAATCACATCCATCTGGTGTAACTTCCATTTCATCTTAGCTTTAAGGGATATGATGGTTCTGATTGAAGTGTATATGGCTACAGGAGAAAACGTCCCTTCATAATCAATGCCTTCCTTTTCGGAAAATCCTCGAGCTACAAAAATTTCTTTATATTTTTCAATAATTCCATCATCAACATGTTTTTATCTTGTATAGCCATTTGGAAGATACCACATCTTTGCTCTTCAGTTTGGGAACTATTTCCCGTACATCATTCTTTATAATGGATTGGTATTCTTCTGTCATGACATATTCCCATTCTTTGTTTTGAATGGATTCTTCAAAACAAGTAGGCTCGTTCTCTAAGGGATCACACATCAAATCCATATAACTGGAGAATGGCTTGGGTTTCTTGACTTGTCTCATGGTTCCTTTAGGGGCACCATACTTCTCTCCATCTTGAATAAATTCTCTTTCCTGGGATGGTTTTCTCTTGTGAGAGGCTGTCATTTGGGGAGGTTCTTGAGATTATATCATATCATGATCTTCATGAATATCATCATTAGGGGAAATTGTGACTTCCCTCACTGGTTCTACAACTGTGGGAGATACATGTTCTTCTTCATATACTTCTTCAAGCCGACATCTTCTTTATTTATTAAGTGTTGCATCTTCATCAAAGGTTACATATCTACTGATCTAAATATGACGGTAACCTGGTATATAAATTCTGAAGGCCTTTGAGACCTCAAAATATCCAACAAATATTCCCTTCTTTCTTGAAGGGTCCAACTTGGTTCTCTTCTCTTTTGGAATGTGTAGAAATACTAGATATCCAAATATCTTGATATGGCTTACTTTTGGATTCTTTCCAGAGAACATATATTCAAGGTTTTTGAACCCAAGATCACTATGCAATAGTCTATTTTGTAAATATATTGTTGTTCTTGCTTCTTCTGCCCATAAGTGCATTGGAAGATCTTGATCGTGGATCATAGTCTTCACTACTTCCATTATAGTTTTGTTCTTTCTTTTTGCTACACCATTTTGTTGAGGATTGTAGGGAGTTGTGAGCTCCCTCTTGATCTTGACATCTTTACAAAATTTTACAACCTCTTTTGAGGTGTATTATCCTCCATTATCTGACCTGAGTGTCTTTATCTTTCTTTCAGAGAGATTCTCTACCAGGGCTTTGAATTCCTTGAATTTTCCAAACACTTCATCTTTTGATTTTAGGAAGTACACCCAAGTTTTGCGAGAATAGTCATAAATAAATGGTACATAGTATACATACCCACTAATGAAGGTTGATGGCATTGGGCCACATACATATGAGTGGATGAGATCTAAGAATCCTTCTTCTTTATTGTCGCTCTTCGGGAAAGGGTTCTTGATGTTATTTCCTTGTGCACATCCATTGCACACACCTTCATGGTCAACCTTGAATTCTGGTAGATCTATGATTGCCTTTCTTACATATGTTAATGGCTTGTATTTGATGTGAGCTAGTATTCTATGCCAAAGTACACATGGAATCTCAATGGAATGAGTTAAGGCTGCTTATGAATGACCTTTTAGCTTATACAACCCACCTTATTATGTTCCAATAACACTTTCATATTCTATGGTTTTTCCTTTAGGCCACATACGAACTTCTCCATCTATGAAAGAAACTCTGAAGCCTTTCTTATCTAAATCTAAGATAGAAAGTAAGTTCTTTGTAAACCTGGTACATATAGTACATCCTTCATCTTCATTGGGGTCCTTGAATCAAGTTTTTAATTTGACTCTCCTACTCCTTTGATAGGGTATTGGTAATCATATCCAAGTGCAACTTTGTGGGGAAATTTATTTTCTGTAAGGATAGAGAGATTATCTCTTTGACTTGTCATGTGCTTGGAATCACCACTATCTATGAGCCAAGTATCCTCACCAAGTGACACTAATCCCTAGAGGGAAGAGATTAATACATAGTCTTCAATTTGTTCTTTTATCATCTTTGTGGGTGGCTATTCATCTTCAAGTGTATGGGCATGGTGCCTTTTGTTTCTCTTCTTGTATTATTCTCTTCTAGTTGGAAAATTCTTAGCAATATGTCCCATATTGTCACAATGGTAACATTGGTAGGATGAGAAATTATTTTCTCTTCTTTGACCTTTCTGAAACTTTTGGAATCTCCTTGGAGGGTGAGATTCTTTATGGATGGATTTATTTGGGGAGTGAGACTCCTTATGTTGATGAGTTTCTTTTTGGAAGTGAGATCTCTTCCTTCCCCCTTTAGTGTGAGTATCAAATGATTGGCACAAAAAATCCAAGTGACAGTCCATAACCTATACAAAGAAGTCCCAAAAGTACCATTGGTAGTAGAGGCCATAGTAGAAGAGAAGGTATCCAAGATAAGCATAACCATCAAGGGAATATAGAACACTATCATCGAGCGGGAACTATGCACACTACCAGAGACACCACCAAAAGAAAGAGAACAAAGGGAAAGGATGGCTCATACCTCGGTGGCAAAGATAAAAAGCATGGAACATGAATGCATAAAGATGTGTGACGAAGGAACACGTATTTGGAAAAATATTAATACCAACCCAAAGTTACAAACATTGGAAGAGAAAATAAGGACTACGCAGGAACAAACACATCAGGCCAATGAGGGAAGAAATACTCTACCACTAGCATAAAGAATGACAACAATCCTCGCTAACAAGAAATTTCACAATGAAGTGGAACAAATGAAGGAAGAACAGAGGAAGATCACACAAAAAATACAACCACTACGGGATGAATCCCTCGGGGTACTAGAAGGATTAGCTACTATGAAAATCACTATGACATTAGTGGCATAAGAGACTGAGGCCAAAATCACTATTTTGACAGTGCAGACGATGGAGGAAATATTGAAAAATGAAGCAAAAATAACATCAACAATACATACAGTGAAGAAAACCATCCAAAAATTTACTGAGGCATAGAGGAGCATGACACAACATGCCTAAGTGGCTCAGGATGAGCCACATGTGAGTGTTGGGGGCCTATTGGGAAGACTGTTTTGGGGATGGAACTATAAGAAAATATGAGGTACGGAGAAAAGGCATAGTAAGGGTGAAGGAAGGAGAAGAAAAAGAAGAACAAGAAGATCAAGAAGATCAAGAATATCAAGAAGATCAAGAAAGACGAGAGAATAAAGAGGAGAATATGGGGGACAAGAAAGGACAACTAGCGCAAAACCTAGAAAAACCAGTTAGGCATGAGTTGAATCCACCTCATAACAAGTTGTCACCAGCCGAGCATGAGTTGTATCCAACTCAAAATGAGGTGTCTAAAGGCCCTATTGTGACAGGCACTGCAACTCTCCATTTTTTATTTTTATTTTGTTACTTCCCTAAAAAATGGAGCCCCCTTATTTTTTGAGCCTAAGAGAAAGCCTCATAAGCCCCTTCTTCATCTGAAGATTCTTCTGTTAATCCACGTTTCACTTGGAAAACAAACAAGTGCTTAATGTTGCAATCTAAATTTTAATCGACAAAGTTCCTTCAAACTCCTTCAAACAATTCAGACAACTTACTTTAAACTCATGTGAACAATTTAGAGGAGTTACTTCAAAATCCTCTGAACAGTTCAGAGGAGTTCCTTAAAACTCCTCCAAACAGTTCGAAGGAGTTCCTTTCTTTCATTCTGATACACAATGTCGTCGAGAGAGCTGAGGAAAACTCCTTCGAACATGTCGGAGGAGTTACTTCTAACTCCTCCGATATGTTCGGAGGAGTTACCTTTGACTCTTTCGAACTGATCGACCAACTTGTTCTTAACTCTTTCGAATTAACCCACCCCAACCACTGCATTAAATGTCATAATTAACCGTTAGGCTATATAAAACAAAATGAGGTTTGGGTTTAGTATTATTCAACCATTTTCACTCAAACAAGGAAAAGCCAAGGATAAAAGCATCGAGTTGAATGTTGTTCAAAACTCTCCTATCCATATCCAACACGTGGAAACATAGAACAGGTAAGCTTACCTCCCTCTCTCCATTTTCTTTAAGATAGGGTAGGTATTTGCTTTAGTTTTTTCTTTCCCCTTTTCCCTAGACCATAGCCCTCTCTTTCTGGATCTTCATCGCTTCACCTTGACCATGCATTTCCTCTTTCTTCCAGCCTTATATTTTTTCTGAATCTATTCCTGGATACGGAATACAAAAACAGTCGGTTTCCCCCCCTCCCTATACCGTGATACACTTCTCCCTATCCTCACACTTAGCCAATGCAAGTCCTGAAACTTGTCCAAGGCACAAAGACATTAGTTTTTCCAAGCTAGAAGTAGTGTTATTAATCACTATCCTTGTTCATGGAAAACCCTAACTCCAAAATTAGAGACTTGTGAAGTAACTTTTTGAGCATATCAAGGAAGTTAATACTAATGTCTCTATTGTGCTCGGAAGAGTTGAATTTAACTCTTCCACACTTTTTCAGAACAAATGGAAACAACTCCTCTGATCATATTGGAGGAGTTATTTTCAAATCCTCTAATATGATCAGAGGAGTTCCTGGTAAGTGATCTTAACTCCTCGATGCGATAACTAACCCTTCCGAATACATATCAGAGAAGTTACTAACAAATTCTCCGATGTACTTGGAGGATTTGTTACTAACTCCTCCGATATGCTTTGAGGATTTGTTAATAACTCTTCTGATATGCATTTAGGAATTTTTTTTATTATGCTCCGGTTTCTCTTTTCTAGGATGATGCCCAATTTTTTCACCACAAAATCTGACTGAGCATTGTCTACCATTAACTTGACATTTGAGAGAAGCAACTTGCCATGACTTGCTTCATTGATTCTTATAATTTCCCGATCATTTAATAAGATGCTCTAAATTTATTGTCTGCAGATTCAGACATGTCACCATGGAAGAAGATGACGACAAAACCAATAGGGGTTGAGTCATCTCGCATCTCTCAACAGATAGTAGAGATAGAAAGTTTCGGGACCGTATATGACAATACATTGATACTTCTAGAACTATATGGAAAAACTTTCAAATGGGTAGAAGTATATTATATGTTTAATAAATAAAACTTCTCTATGGAGGCAAAGGAACCAAATGATCTCCAGGTGTTTAGGAACATTAGAAAATCGATATTTTTCAAAGTGGCAACACATCCAACATTTTTCCCTTATGCGGACATCATTTCTTGATTTTGAAGAATACATACATAGATATTCGATATATATTTAATGCAATAAAATAACCTATAACTTCATTCAAGATCGATGATTTATCTAAGTGTTACCACATTGAAGTTCAGAATAAAATGCTAGATGGTCAAATCCTCAGCGAGTTGGAGATCACATCGAAATATTTATTCCCCACATGGTATAAAGTAGACAAGTCATTCAAATATCTTCCCAGGAGTTTATACCCCACAACCAATTTAACGAGACCCTACCAATATATGGTAGCCATGTTGTGTAGGTTGTACGAGGAACCAAATTCAACCCATTTCCCATTATCATACATGCCCTTAATTTATTTTTGTGCATATGTAGGGGTATCATTCAACTGGGCAGACATATTGTATGAAAATATCAAGGATTTTATTTCTGAAGTTAGACTAGAATAACCAAGAAGATTCCCTAGTTTCCATATGTCTTCATATCTTCTAGACATAATGTGTATCCCTCAAAAGTACCCAAACATGGTATGGAGTTGGTTTCTCATTGATTTCTCTATCCACATCTACTACAAGGTGATTTGGGAGCACAAATATCGAACATATTGTCAAAGAATCTATGAACACTTCCTTGCCCCATTGTATGAATTTATTGTTTTCACCTCTACACCTTGTATGACAGACAATTCCATAACAATCGTAAGAAGGATTGGGGATTGATATTTAATGGAACATGGTACATATAAAAGGATATACGGTGCAATGAAACCACCCCATATACTTCCTCAGTTCATCCTTGAAAAGCTTGTACTTCAGGAAGTGGCATATCAAACTATTATACATGGGGTCGAAGGAATGTTATATAGATCAAAGAAAACAATTTGGCCTCCACTACCTCTTTACATTGGCAACTATTTCTTTGAAAACACTAAACAAGCCCAAACATAAGTAGACATATTAGTTTCCTACCACTATGGAAAGGAAAGATTCAGGAGGAATGAACCTAAGAACATTGTCAAAGAAAAAATTAATAGTATTAGGCTCTCATATGATTACACCATTGAGTTCTGGGAAGAAGAAGAAGTACATCAAAACACTAGGACTTATGACAAGGTCATTTTCAATAGGTGGGGCCAACGAAAAGGAAGAATCATGGACAAAGAAGCTGCAAGAGAAGCAATCAAAAAATATGTTGAGAGAGATGAAGCTGAAATATCTTCCCCCATCTTTGTCTCAACTCATTCAAGTTTTGCAGAAGAGGATGAAGAAACACAAACAAATAAAAAGAGAAGAGACAAAGAAAAGATACTAAAGAGGAGGAATGATACTAAAAAGAAACACAAATTATAAGCTGACAAATAAAGTGGTAGGGCAGAAAATGAAGCAAAAGAAAAAGTAGAAGACGAAGAAAAATCTCGTGTAGAAAAAGAAAAGGAGTTAGCCAAAGCGACAAGAATGGAAGCTGAATTAACAAAGAAAGAAGCAACGAATAAAGTTGTTGAATAAGAAAGATAGAAGAAGAATGCATATGATAGATAGGGTGATACACACCCGATGGACCTAGATATCCTTCTAACATGCACCGCAGGTATAGGAGCAGAAGCAACGAACAATGTTTTAGGTTTTGTAACCTAGGAACATTTTCGTTCAGCTGAAATATTGGATCTACACAGTTTCAAATATGATAGAAAAATCAGAAGAATCATGCAAGAAAGAGTGAAAAAGGTTCCAACAATACAAGGATACCCTTTGTCAGTGGTTACTCAAGTCCCGGTCATAGGAGATGTCAGGGAATACCCTGTGGCGATGGCTAGGGCAAGATTTTCATTCATGGATACAACCATAGACAATATATAGAGGCTATGTCAACAAAATGAAGAGAATGAGATGCGGATCGGAGAACTATAAGAGATGATCCAACAAGTAAATATTGATGAAAGGAGTCTTCTCAATTTTAAGACCAACATAGAAAAAGTGAGGAATGATTTGGAAGGTACCATCATTGACATGTATGCCAATATGCATCTCTTCCAAAATGTGGCTGCAACAATTATTGAACACAACAACCGGATAAAAAAAAATTGACACAATACAACACTATTTGTGAAAGTATAGCATACATTGATACCTGAATAGTGGATAATCCTAATGCACCTCTGAAGCTGTATAGAGCCTCAAAATAAGCAAGGAATACATACCTATATGCATTGGATCATTTCCAACATGTAGGGAAAAGGGAAGACAAAGAAGTAACCAAGGCAATCAAGATCTGTTCAATGACTCATGAAGCTTCCTAGAAGATGATAAGGAATGGTTGTCTCCCAATATTATATGAACTTGGGAAGAATTTGGTCACACAAGAGTTGGTGAATGTAGTCCAGGACAACACGATTCGAAGGAGACAAATAGTTCAAAAATCAATCTTTGTCTCTACCGATCTTATTGACCAACATCTAATATAGTCGGTGAAGCTTCACACTATGATACAATATTTTATGAAAATACTGGAGAAATATATGAGTTCCCTTGATGATAGCATTTCCATGATCGAAGAAACACTGGAACAACTGTCTTACAGGAGAATTGAGTCATTGGATAACCAGTTGGAGGTTTGGACAACTTATCTCCAAAGTAAAACTTCATAGGAAAAGGAAAAACAATTGTTGTCCTTTCGTCCTTTTCCTAACTACTTCAATTTCCATCCTCCCTGCCACTTGTTATGAGTAAAAGAAAGTGGATAGTTTTGTAACTACCTCTTCAAGAAGAAGCCGATGAAAAGACAACTAGGAGTTACTAGTTTTTTTATAAAATAAGATAGAGACTCCTTGGAGATGGACTTTTTTTGGATTTTCAAGCATTGTATAGACCCAATAATTTTTTTGAGAACTTATGTTAATGAATATTGAGAAGCCCTTAGGGATAGCATTTTATATAAGGAATTCTATATATAAACTAATCGAAGCTTTGAACTACTTCAAGTGAAGATATTTCATGTTTTTATGGACTGTAAGAATGTTTTGTTTATTGTAGATTAATTATTATACAATCTCTGATATTTTGTAGTTATTGACATTTCTTTGAATATTTCAATGCCTTGAGTTTTGTGGGTTATTACAATATATGTTTTTGTGATATAGACTAATATGATTATACACATATGTATTCTATTGCCTCCAATCTTTCTCTTTTTATACAACTAACTGTATTTAATTTGTGTAAAGTTTTGGTTGCATTATAACTCACTGGTTACTCTAGCATGCTCCTAGATAGGATAGGTTAGCATAGATTAGTGATTGATTAGTTTTATTTACATACATGGTCTTCATATACATATATGCATTGCACCCACCCACTTCATTGGTACACCGAACTATAACTGGTACAAAAACCATAAGATAGCAATAAATGGCAGCCAAGCTGAATTTTGGATGGGACTCCTAATCCAAACGGTGTATATTTTAATTGGGACTGTATATTGGGGAGTAACCCTTGCTGTTGTCAAGAGAAGTTGAACCTACCAAAGGAATTGGCGCTAAAAGAAGGGACATCTTTTATGGCTTACATACATGAACTAAACAATAACCGAAATCAATCTTCAATGAGTAATACGAACTCACAACCTACCTTGTTTCCTCGAGTCGAGTCCGAACAAGAAGTTATTTATGAAGACTCAAAGGATAATTTAGGGAGTGCTTTTGGTAGTCCTGAAATACATTCTGAGACCTGGTTTCGCATACCTCAACAAGAACTTCATGAAACCCACAGAATTACTCGTGCTTACATGAAATTGCTTGGAAAATTACTTATAGCTTCTGAACTCCCTAGGAGAAAAGCAAGTGTAGAATGTCCTAAAAAAAAAACTTATTTTTACGTCAACTCTGTAGATGACCTTATTGAAACTACATTACAAGAGGTCCCATTACCCTTTAGCAGAGTTGCATGTTTCCTTATTGAACTTGAAGAAGAATTTGGAGGTGAACAACCAAAAATCACCATATAAAAAATAATGGGAGAAAATAGGATTCACATAGAGGACATAAATAAAATAACATTGCTAATATAATATGCCCCAATTAAGGGGTAATGAGCCAATATTATGGCTTAACATGCCCCTCCCCTTGAT
>ML782395.1:343709-416844 GCA_009831015.1 Picea engelmannii | reverse complement strand
GGCCAAGTATCACTTTTGAACCTTGATTTTGAGGTGGTTCTGCTAGACAATATTTCTTTTGTTGTATCTCCCAAGTTTCGGCCCTTCTAGGTATGAAAATTTATTTTATGTAGTTCTCTGATATTTCTTCTCTACAATGCCATAGGTCTGATCAAAATTGGATGTGCCAAGTGGAATTTATGGTAACTTCCCCACAACTTGCCAATTTTTTGCCTTTCCAGGAGATCTCACTTGTATAGCATGCCCCACACAAAATAATTGATATAAAATTCTGAAACTTGCACCAAAAATACTACAATCGGTCCACGATCCAATGAAACTAGTCCTACTCAATTTGGATACTCTAGTAATAAGTTATGATTGTTTACCTAGAACACCTTCTTGAGACTAGTCAGTAGGACTAGTTAGATACCCTATCTTACACAAGGTGTATCTACAAATTTAAGATGACCCAGAAGCTAAAATTTTTAGCACAACTACCCTACTAATTTCTGTAAATATCCTCTAGAGTTCAAGGTCTGAAACATTACAAAAAAGTTTTTATAGCCAAAATTCTACAATGACTCAATTCAAGATGATTTCATAACCTTATCTTGTATAGACTGTATCTCCGAAAGTATAAGGCCTCAGGAGCTAAATTTTGAACCCAACATACCTTGATATGTCTGCTAAATATCCTCCAAGCCATTCCTTTTGAAACATTGTATAAAAAAATATATAGTGAAATTTCCAAGGTGTCTCAGATGTAGCAGTGAAACCCCAAGACCTTGAGCTCTAATACCATATGTTAAGAACCAAATATCAATATAGCATAGAAAAACCTCAGAAAAATTACTCAACGCCTTGAAAAAGAGATAATTTCAGATAATAAGCCTCTTCGAGGGTGAAACCTCCTTTTACCCCACTTAAATGTTCAAGTACAAGATGATTCAAAATGAAAATGTCTCCTTGGTATATATATAGGAGACTAGGTGGTATAATTACAACTAATGGCCTAAAGGCAACATAAATAAAATAACATTACTAATATAATATGCCCCAATTAAGGGGTAATGAGCCAATATTAGGGCTTAACATTATACGATGATGGAGAACACAAGAATCTCTCAATTTTGCTGGGGAAATTCCTGAAATTCCAAGGAAGTTTGATAAAAGTTTACTGAAATTCGACCCAGACAAACCAGGATCCCCAAAAGATCATGTCAATAATTTATTTTTGGCCATACATCTTCTAAGTGTTCAACATGACAACATAATGTGTAGGTTATTCCTTATACTTTTTATGGGAAAGTCTCTACTTGATATTTCATCCTACCCGCTAGAGCTATAACAGATTGGGATAATTTTGAAATACTCTTTATGAGAAAATTTGGAGAAAGAAAAACAATTGCATCCCTGCATAATGAACTAGGAGCCATCATAATGGACAAGAGGGAAAGAGTAAAATATTTTAACCATAGATTTCTTAATGTCTTGATTACATTTCCCCATGAGGTATATCTCGCTCAATCGTTGGCCATTGAATATTATATAGCTACATTAACCCCCTACATAGGGATGTTTGTAAAAAGATCTAATAGAAACACATTACATCAAACTTTGATGAGGCTGAGACTGTGGAAAGAGAGTTATCTACATATGACCAACATCCACATTATGAGGAAACTAAGTCGGTTGGGAAGAAGCCACTGCTATTAACTAAGCCACCCAAAAAGGAATCCAAGGATATCAATAATGTGGTTAAAAGGGTTAAGAAATTATCCAATAAAGTGGTGGACCTTAAAAATAATGTTGGCAAAGGATCATCGAAACCGTGAAATTTCTGCCCATTTTTTAAGAAACCAGACAACCCGCCACAACTACCTAAACCATCGTACATGGATTTCAACTTAGATAGTTTTAGCAATGATATTTTTTGCTCTTATCATAAAAAAAATCACCCTGGATGAACATGTCCCCAGTGGATCAAATTTATGATGCTGGTAATAAACCATTTGTTGGATCAACAAAGTTTATATGATGAAATCCATGCACAAGATCCTTTGGACACTACTGATGAAAATGCCCTAGAATCAACTATGCCCTTTTGGGACTGGTGTGTAGAATTAGACAATGAACAAATTTAATAAATCCTTGCAGGAGATACACAAGTGGTTAAAGCCATTGCCTCAAAAGGTTATAAATTGCGCAACAAAGGTCCAACATCTAACCCCCCGTCCTCCAAAGAAGAAAACATTCCCCTTAGAAAAATAACACCTCCCCTTATTTTCCCAAAACAAAGAAACACATTTCTATAAAAAACTAATAATAAAACTGGAAAGACTGTTGTAGAAAATAAATATAAACCAAGCATGCCTAGCATTGCTAGAAATAATGAAAAGGTGATTGAATTAAAATATGGAAAAGATAAGAACGATTCAAATTCACACTCCCTAGATTATAATGTAATCGAAGACATGAAGAAGATTAAATCTAATATTTCCATGTTTGATACTTTCTCCCTCCCAAAAGAACGTGAACTTCTACACAATGCTTTCAAACCCCATGAGTCTCAAACATAAACTATCACATCTGCTGAAATATTAATCCATGGATACGATGCACAATAATTCCTCAAGGTAGAGATATCAATAGTTATAAACGTAGCAAGCTTAGGCACCTTTTCTAAATCTTGGGTACCACCTTTTCTACTTATAAAATTTTAAATTTTAATGTACACAATTGTTTAGAAGATTCTGGTGTCTCTTCCAATATCATGCATTTTCCTATTTTCCAAAAAATAAATGATGTCCCACAAATAACGAAAACCAGGATCATTCAATTAGATAGGATAGATGTTAAAGTAAAAGGAGAAATCAGAGAGGTTTTATTCATATTTTCATCTGTTGGCCCTCGACCAAGTTTTGGGAAAACTTCGGTCAACTTTGACCCGCTTTTGGACTTGGACACATTGGTCGAGGAAGGAGCGCCCAGGCGGAGCTGAGATCATAGATCTCACCGATTTTGAGGGTTAAGTGGACCCAGTAATGGGTCCTCTAGGGTTTTTGTAATAGGTTTATGGGGTGTCGGCCCATGGGGTTTTCCCATGATTAGGCCTTATTGTAAGGGTTTGTAAGATATAAATAAAGAAGATTGTATTGTAAAAGTAGGTAGCTAGTTAGCAAAGTGAATGTAGTTGTGTGTGAACAAAGATGCTTTGTGCAAAGGAGTGTCTGTGTGTTAAGGCTTTATGCTTGATAGAGAGGTAGCTTGGTGCCTTGACCTAGTTTTGGAAGGAGGATCTGGTGCTCAGTGCATAGATCTCTTGTCTGGTGTGAAGCTTGACTCTATGGATTAGTGCACAAGATTCAATGAATGTAAGATTCGAGCGAATAATAAAGAGGCAAAGAGGTTGGTGGACATAGCCCCACAAGTGTGGTGAATCATGTAGATCTGGTGTCTCATAGTTTTCTTTGTGCAATTTTATCTCTATGGTGTTTTTCTTTGTGCTTAGATTAAATGTGTAATGGATATGTATGTGTTGCTTTAATTCTTTTCTTATGTTAAAATTTTTAGATTTGATCCTCAGTGCTAAGTGATAAGTGTTTAAGGTATATAATCATTCATTATTTCTGTGCCGATCTATCTTTGATTATGTTTTGCGATGTTAATAGGGTTAATGAACTAATGCATGTTGCTTCCTAAGCCTTAACATAATACTCTGCGAAGTGTCATTATCATAGATATGAGTCCCAACTTGGTTACAGACACCTGCGTCCTATAACCCACCCTTCTTCTACCTTGGGTGAGACTTCATCTGCTTTGCAGGTGTTGCCGAAAGGGATGGTAGTCGGGGTTTTGTTGTTGCGATGTTAAGTGTTGAACCCTGGGTTTTCCCCTGTGCCAACAATTGGTTCCATTTTTGGGACCCGAAACTGTGATTGCTGGGAACTGAGTAAAGAAAAAGAGAAGCTCTGTGTGTAGATCTGTTGTTGAAGTGCACAATACTCTACTTGACTTGCGAAGCTTTGTGCCTAGAAAGTAAGATCTGAAGAAAAAAGGTAAGATCCTAAAAGAGGTAAAGCTTTGTGCTTTGGCAAGAGAAAGATAAGTGATTTTTTTTTTTTGAGCATGAATTTAAGTATGTTTAATAGATTCTTTCCTAGTCTGAAGGCTAGAGAACAGTTGAAACAAAGAGTTGATTTGAGTAAATTTAAATAAAATGAAGAAATATATGTTATTCCTATGCATATAAAGAGTTTTTGGACTAATAAGTGGATGCATGAATCCAAAAAGAATTTTTGTAGATTGCAGGTCCAACACTATGATTCCAGGGGAAGTGTGTAGTACATAAAATGTTGGGGAATGTTTAAAAGAAAAAGAGTATTGACATTGTGTTATAATTGCAGAAGGCCAGGACATCTTGCTAAGGAATATCCTAAGGTAGGCCCTATTTGTCTTTATTGTAAGGTTATTGGTCATGAGGTTGAGGATTGTCCAAGGATTATTGCTAAATTTGAAGGAATGAGCATGAGACAATAAAACTATGAAGAAAGTCAAGAGACCAAGGGAATATTAGAAATTCATAAAGAGAAAAGGTTAGAGGGAGTTCAAACTATGTTATTACAGTTCAAAAAAATGATGGATGTTCATAAAGATGTCAGTTTACCAGAAGTACTCCTGAAAAAAAAACAGCGCATAAGTGCAAGAATAGAAGACTTTGACATAGACTGTGTCTTGAATGAAGAAACACAAGTGAATATTATGACAAAAGAAACTTGGAAAACTTTGGGAAAGCCTACTATGGTACCTTCGTTGGGAAGGATAAGCTTGTTTAAGGGTAATATGATAACCCTATGTGGAAGAGTTACTAATGTACCTATTATTGTTCATGGAACATTGACTGAAGAAGAATTTTAACTCATTAAGTTTGTTGGGGACAATGCCCCTTTCCCACTTTTGTTAGGTAAGACTTGGATTGATAAGGATCAAATTAGAAGGAAAGTAGAGGAAGAAGCCACATAGAAGAAAAATAAATAACTAAGGGATTTTATTGCCAGGAGAATAGATCGAATAATAGAAGAACGAGAAGATATGTCAAAGCAATAGAACAAAGTAACAACATAGGAGGGAAAAACAATTAGAGAGTTAGCTACCAAGTTTGGAAGAATGCAAGAAGGATTGAAGGACCTATATATTCAATAAAGAAGTATGTACACTTAGGAAGTGTTGAGAAAAGGGATATTAACTTTAGACTCGTTGAGGGCACCTCAACAGTGTGAAGTCACTGCGCTAGGAGAAAATAAGAATACAAATGGAAAGAGGATTCCAAAAACAGTTAGAGAAACTTAGATCATAGGGAAGAAGGCAAGGAAGCTCAATAAAAAGAAGGCTAAGTTGGAAAAGCTACAAGAAGTTACATAAACTAGATGGAAGACTTCATAGACTGAAACCTCGCAGGAGGCAGGTTCATAGAATTTGAACCTCACTAGAACAACAGGTCTGCGCAGAATGGGACTTCACCCTAGAGAAGATAGATGACCATTGGAGGTGCCTTGACCGTTAGAATGACACTCCAAAACAGTTAGAAAATGTATTTATTGGCTGATGGACCACTTTTGGACGTTGAGACCGCACCATAACGGACATATTTACAATTATGGAAGCATTTCATGACCGTTGGAAGATCCATTACAATACCTCGCTTATTTAACTCGTCGGTCGCTGCATCGGAACCACTTTTTTCTACTTGTGATTCATTGAGCCAAGAAGAGAATTTTTCGTGTGTCGAGCTGTGCTATCTGGAACTAGAACTTGCCTATCCATTTGTCTACCCCGTCGTCCATTTGTCTACCCCACCTGTCTGTTAAAAGCTAGAATGTTGGGCGAACCTATTGAATTAGAGAAGTTTGTCGAGGAAGTTCTTAAGAAGATAATGGAAGACATACCGATATTAGAAGGTATCCAGGTGTCATCGACTAGGGTACTGCAGGCTTCCCCTTCGACTGGATGTCATTTTGGATGTGTCAACCCCAAAATTGAACATCAAAGTAAGCACCGCGGTGACCTAGCTAATGCGAAGTAGATCCCATCGATCCTACATGAATACATTCCACGTTTGGCTGGCACTGTTAACCATGACAGTATCCCCGATATTTTGAGTACACTATGTTCACTGCGTACATTCCGAAAGGAATACGCATAGTTGGGAGTCAGTTAGGATAGATCCTACTATTGAAGAACAACGACTTCAACTTAGGAGACCAGAAGAAATACGCCATGTTGGTGCCCCACCACTATCTCACGAAGCAAACTAGAAAGAAGCCTCACTTCGTCTCACAACCATGGATTAAGGAGTTGGCACAATCCACTATGTTGAATGTGATGAAGATATTGTACTTTGGCCGCCACCAGAAGGTTAACGCTTGCGTTAAACTACTTTTGTCGTGCTATCATGGAGGATACTTATGTCTTGAAATGAGGATTATTTTGGATCTGAAGCTGATCCACTGGATCACAAGCTTAAGTGTGAAGGGTCCTAACCCTCAACAATTTTATCCAGGGAAGGCCTTAGACCGTTCCCTGGTGCAACACATCAAGGAAGATTATGGAGAGGTAGAGAAAGGAAAGAGAGGTTACAAGGTAGCCTCTATATAGGATGGCGCATTGCACCTTGCTTGTCAACTCCTAGTTGGAAAGATCATGAGGAAGAACCACCCCACACAGGTCACCGAGTTTGTGGTGGACCTTGCAGGAAAGTGTGTGGAGGGAATGTAGATGAACTGGGCGAACTACCTCGTCAACGAGCTAGAGAAGGATTCCTGCAAAGCCCTGGAATTGGGATACAAATTCCATTATAGTTGGATGATCATTTTGATCGCATTTGTCGCCTGGAAAATGCCTAAAGGAGCCACTTTTCCAGAGATCGAACCCTCATAACCATTGGCCGCTTGGTTTTCCACCTTGTGGTACACCAATGACATGACGAAGCAGTGATAGTCCAATTCAATGTTTCATGCATACTATCAGTAGCTGAATGTCATCATCGGATCATTTCCATGCATGAAACCACACACCCTGCACCAGTACCAACCAATAACAAAGTTCCACGTTGATCCTCATTTCATCTACATCACTGTACGCAGGGATGAGAGACAAGAAGAATTACAATTGTACTACAAGATGACAGATGATGATATGGAGTAGATTAAAAAGGAGTGGCCAAAGGAATTTCTTGTACCTGTCATTGATGCATAATTATCCAACACTGACACCATAGGAAGACCCATAGTTACCTGAGTTGAGAATATCAGACAGTCCAGTGGGGCGAAGAAGAAGAAAAAGCAGGATGAAGTCCAGGACATAGAGAGTGATGAGGAGGACAATGCTTCTGAAGATAACAGGTTTGGCTCACTAGGAGAAGAAGAATATGAAGGAGAAGGAAAGGGAGGAGGAGATGAAAGAGAATAAGAGCAAGGAGGAGGTGAATCTACACCGTCTGAAGATCCCCCTACTGGGACAGTAACACCGCAGAAGAGGAAGGTTCCTCTGAAGTAACCCTTAGCAAGGAAGAAGACGCATGCTAAACAACCCTAGTTGGAAGCCACCCTCACGGATGATGACATCAGTCTGGTCCGCGGAGCTATGGAGGATGCCTCTGAGGACATGTTGCAAATATATGGAGAGAAGCATGAGGATATATATAGAAGAATTGAGAGAGAACTAAAGGAAGTGCAGTAGGATGTTCTCCTGTTCCGCATAGTACCTATTGTTCCCTCTACACCCTCCTCATCACAGACTGCAGAATTGGGGGATGAACCATCCCAATTGAGAAGACTTGCAGATGCAACAAAAGCCTGGTTCCAGAGAGTCTAGGAAGATAAGGAGAAGGCTACAGAAGCCTTGAAACAAGAGAAAGATGAATTCTTAGTGCAACTATGAGAAACATAGGACATTGTAGGTGCCCATGAAAATGAGAAAGTGAGGCTTCAGGAGGAAAAAACCCATCTACAGAGGGAAAAGGAGAAGTTGCTCATAGAACGAGCCACGATCAAAGAAGCGGTAAGTAAAGCATGTTGATTTGTACCAGGCTTGGTACAAGAGAACCAAGATCCAGTTGAAGATCAAGTAGTAAATCTCACTGAGACCCTCCAGTATCTTTAGGCTAGAATAAGTGAATTGGAGGCCCAAATAGTACCGAGCACCCCACAAGAGGTTCATGACCAGAGGGAAAAGATTGATAAGAACACAGTTGTAAGCGTAAGATCTCTCACCTTAGAATGTAAGAAGTTAAGTGATAAGAGAACCTATACATATGAATGCCTCATCGAGGATCCAGAGCTGAATAAGCTAGAAGTGTAGTTATAGGAGGCACAGTAGAAAGCACTCTCGTTGCAGGCACAGATGAAGATTCTCACCGTAGTGGAAAGAATGAAGAGATCCTAGGAGCATCATGCAGTACATCAATAGATCACTCCCCTCCAGAGTAAGGTAATGGAAGTCACACATACACTACAACCCATCCAGGATGAATTCTGCAAGGTCTTCGAAGAAATTGATGGACAAGGCTCACAACTAGATCAAGTGATTGCAGTAGTAGAACAATGCTTGGAAGGGCCTATTACAGAGCAGACAATCCAGGAGCTCACTGAGTAGGAGGCTCAGGAGAAGTAGTAAGTCGAGGCATCTCGAGTTAATATCAAGGCCTCCGAAGCAACATTGTCCGCACCTGAGTGACTCAGGATGAGTCATAGGTGAGTGTTGGGGGCATGTTTTCCCTCAACCAAGTTTTCGGAAAACTTCAGTCAGTTTTGACCCACTTTTGGACTTTGACACATTGGTCAAGGAAGGAGCGCCCAGGCGGAGTTGAGATAATATATCTCACTGATTTTGAGGGTTAAGTGGACCCAGTAAAGGGTCCTCTAGGATTTTTGTAATGGTTTTATAGGATGTCGGCCCATGGGGTTTTCCCATGATTATGCCTTATTGCAAGGGTTTGTAAGATATAAATAAAGAAGGCTGCATTGTAAAAGTAGGTAGCTAGTTAGCGAAGTGAATGTAGTTTTGTGTGAACAAATCTTCTTTGTGCAAAGAAGTGTCTATGTGTTAAGGATTTGTGCTTGATAGAGAGGTATCTTGGTGCCTTGACCTAGTTTTGGAAGGATGATCTGGTGCTCACTGCGCAGATCTCCTATTTGGTGCGAAGCTTAAGTCTTTGGCTGAGTGCACAGGAGTGAATGAATGTAAGATTCGAGTGGATAATGAAGAGGCGAGGCGATTGGTGGAAGTAGCCCCACACTGGGGTGAACCATCTAGATTTGGTGTCTTGATGCAGGAGCATCGTTAGCAAGTATGTGTGGTAGGACAACTCAATGTCTGGGAATCATTTTAGAATCTCAAACGCTGGAATTATGGTGAATCTTTTGGAGCTGGCTGGAAAAACAGAAGAAGATCAAATGCTTGGGAACATAATGATCGTGAGCGATCAAGGATTTTCACTTCAAGTCTTGAATGTAACTGAACTTACGTAGCAGTTAGGTTTTAGTTTTGGAGGTATATGAGTAGTTGGTGGGAACCTTAAGGACCCTCTAAGTTAAAGAGAGGTTTTGTATGGCCAAATGAGGCTGCTGCGAGTTAGTAGGAATTTTCTGAGTTTTAATTTATTGTTTTGATATAAGTTGTATCCATTTACTTTTGAATGAATATGAAAGGGGAAAATTGACCCAAATGCATAGCACTGTTACTTCTTACAATTGTCTGTGATTGGATTTTCATAAATGAATGAATTTCGTTATGAATGGATGAAACTGTGAATGTCAATATAAGTTTCAATTGTTTCTCGTCTATTGAGTGAGTGCAAGGTGTGCACACCGAACGCAAGGAGTGCATTGACAGAATGTGTTTCAATTTCAAAGCTCAGAAGAGATAGTATGAAACTTTCCCTTTGCAAGGAGTGAAAAGTGACTGCTATAAGGCATGCATAATCACCCTCAAGAACTAAGTCTTGTGTAAGATATTGCTGCAAGGAGTGCATAGATATGGAAGCTCAAGAGGAGGATCTACAACAACTGCTAGATTGATTGCAGGGAGAAATATGGACCATCGGATTAGATTCCATACAGGAGGAACACACAGAAGGGGAGAATAAATCCCGTTCGTCGGATCTAGACACGAAGGACCAACATTCGTTGGATCCAAGTAAGGTGCATGTATCTTAACCCCTTGAAAGTGCATAGGAGAGGAAAAATCGTGAAATTTCGAAGTCTATCGGAACCGTCCATCAAGGGGGACACATGGCAAGAGATCAACATTTTGCTGAATCGTGACTCAGAGAAGTCAAAATCAGAGTTATAAGAACTCGTGAGTCGTGAAATCATGATTTGATCACAACCGTTGATCAATGGAGGGAGCTGAACTGTAGATTTGGTTTTGTCCGGAGTTCACAACTCAAGAAATCAGAAGTAAGAGTTATGGGAACTCACAAAACTTGAGTTTGTGACTTGATAGTGGCCATTGTATCCAGAAGAGTGTGATTCATTGATTTGGTGCCCTGAAATATCGACATTTCGGGAGTCAGGAGTGAGCGCAATTTGATCTGAGCCATCAGTTCGAGGGAGGATCTGAGCCCTTAGATTTGAAGCATCAGGAGTTTAAACCTCAAGAGAATGGAGGTGAATCACATTAGGAGTCCCCAATATGTGAAATCACGACACGCTCGAAAGATTGGCCCACAGTCATAGCGAAGGGTCACATTAGTGAAGGAGAATAGAGGGGCTAGAAGGTGCTAGGCTCATGTCAGGATTTCGAAGGTCAGAGAATCAGATTTGTCTCATACAAAAACACCTAACACATGAAATGGCGACGCACTTTTGGTTAGGTGAGTGGTCACAACTGTGGTCAAGTAATGAAAGGAGCTTAACCAGGGAAAATCTAGTGCTCATTTTGTATTGAAATTTGAATAGCACTCAGGAGAGGGTCCATGGGTCTCATATGAAAAGTGAATTTGGAGAAAGGACCTATGTAAGTTTATTTGGGGTCCAGTTGATACCCGAAGAGTCAATTTGACTCAGTATCTTGATCGATACTAGACTGGGAGGTCGTGCAGCCCTTAGGAGAGAAGGGGGGTATGCATCAAGTGGTATCAAAGAAGAATTTTGCTTGCAGACAATAGGCAAAGGAGAGTTTACAAAATAACTCAAAGTTGTACTCTGTGTGTGACAGATAGTCAACACAATGCCATCGAGGAGGCAAGTGGAGCCACCTTTAGCCAATCGGGCTGTAGAAAAGGAAATGCGAGAACTTTGTGCAAGATTGGAGGCGATGGAGGTAGTGCGAAGAAGAACACATGATGATGGGGACATCAACGATGCAGAGAGTGAATAGGTAGAAGTCGAAGAAGCTGCAGGAGAAGATGTTTCCAAATAATTCTTGCTAAGAGAAGTTGTAAGATTGGGAGCTAGAGCCAAAATAGAGGTCCCAATGTAAAAAGGTAATTTGGATGCTAAAGATCTACTGGATTGGGCAAGGTCCATGGAAAAATATTTCAACTTTGAAGATGTCAATGAGGAGAAAAGGGTGAGACATGTTTTCACCAGATTAAAAGGACATGCAACACTGTGGTGGGATTAAATTTAGGATGAGAGGAGGAGCAAAGGCAAACATAAGATAAAGAATTGGGATAGAATGGTAGCCAAGCTTAAGGCTAAATTCATGCCCAAAGATTATCAGATCAATCTATTCAAGAGGCTACAAAACCTAAGGCATAAGGGTATGATAGTTAAAGATTACACATAGGAGTTCTACAAGCTGGACATCAGAATTGGACAAAGGGAGAAGGATTAAGAAAAAATTGCCAGGTATATAAATGGCCTGAGCTATGAAATCCAAGATGAGATCAGCGTGATGTTAGTAAGGACTGTGGAGGATGCTTATCAGTTTGCACTGAAGGCAGAGGAGAAGTTGGCCAGAAAACAAAACCAATGAGGAAGAGGTAGAAGCCCATATCTGAACAAATACAAGGGATTTTCCCATGAAAGGCACATAAATCCAAAGATGAGGTTGAGAAACCACACAGTCACTTAGAAAGAGGAGGAAGTTCTTAAGGAAGACAAGATGGTGGAAGAATTTCTTCCAGAGGAAGAGGAAGAGACAAAGGAAGATAAATAATATGCTATGCATGTGGAAAGACATGGCACATGTGTTGAGAATGTCATGAGAAAAATAAATAAGGAGGAGGTGAAGCTCACATTTTGGAAGCACAGAGAGGGAATGTTGAATAAGAAGGAGCAGAGGATGTAACATCTCTGATGTTGAGAAAAGTTCTCTTAAAATCGGAGGCAGAAGTTGAAAAACCAGTGCAGAGGAACAATCTCTTCAGGACAACTTGCAAGACTAAAGACATAGTGTGCAAAGTGATAATTGACAGTGGGAGCACTGACAACTTAGTATCCACATAGATGGTGGAGAAATTGGAGATGGAGACAACTGCACATCCGAAGCCATACAAATTCTCGTGGTTGCAGAAAGGACACCAGGTAATGGTTACTAAACAATGCTTAGATGAAATTAATATAAGATGATATAGAGATGAATTTCTATGTTATGTAATTCCCATGGATGTATTCCATATTTTGTTGGGAATACCATGGCAGTTTGACACGAATGTCATTCATGATGGGAGGAAAAATACATACACCTTGGAGAAGAATGGCAGGACACACATGTTGTTGCCAATAGAGGAGAAAAAAATGAAAGAGGAAGCCAACACACACATACTTCTCATGAGTGGGAAGGAACTCCTGAAAGAAGTAAATAAAGGACAGGAGATGCAGTTTGTTGTGGTGAGGAAACCTAGAGTTGTCCTTACAAGTACTTCAATGGATGATTTGTCTGAAGAAATTCGAGAATTGTTGGATAATTTTGCTGACATAATGGTGGATGAGCTTCCTAACTCATTGCCACCCATCAAAAGTATCAGCCATCATATTGATTTGATACCAGGAGAAAGTCTACCAAACAAAGCAGCATACAAGCTGACACCTCGAGAGAATGAGGAGGTAAAGAACCAAATCCAAGAATTTTTAGACAAAGGTTTGGTCAGAGAGAGCTTGATTCCATGTGCAGTTCCAACTATGTTGAGCCCAAAGAAAGATGGAGGATGGATAATGTGTACAAACTCGAGAGCCATTAACAAGATCACCATCAGGTATAGGTTCCCTTTACCAAGAATGGACAATTTAATGGACTATTTAAGTGGATCAAATTTCTTTTCTAAAATAGATTTGAAAATTGGATATCACCAAATTATAATGAGAGAAGGTGATGAGTGGAAGAAATCATTTAAGACAAATGAAGGTTTGTATGAGTGGCTTGTTATGCCATTTGGCTTAACGAATACCCCAAGCACTTTTATGATTTTGATGAATGAAATACTGAAAGATTTCATTGGCAAGTTTGTGTTTGTATATATGGATGATATATTGATCTTTAGCAAGACTAAAGAGGATCATTTGAGGCACCTGACACTAGTAATGAGGAGACTACAACATGAGAAGTTGCTGATAAATTTGAAGAAGTCCTCTTTTATGAAGACATAACTCATTTACTTGGGTTTTGTGATCTCTTCAAATGAATTGAAGATGGATCCAGAAAAGGTGAGAGGAATCAAAGAATGGCCATCACCAAGAACCATGTTCGAGGTAAGAAGCTTCCATGGATTAACAAGTTTCTATAGGAAATTCATTAGAGATTTTAGTGGAATTTGTGCACCAATGATGATTACAATGAAGAAGAAGCACAAGTATTTTAAATGAATAGAGGAAGCTGAGAGGAGCTTCAAATTACTGAAGGAGAAAATAACAGAATGACCAATTCTGGTCTTGCCAAATTTTTAAAAGACATTTCAGGTGAGATGCGATGCAAGTGGAGTTGCAATTGGAGCAGTTTTGAGCCAGGTTAATAGGCATGTTGCCTATTTTAGTGAAAATTTGAATGCGACTAAGAGGAAATACTCCACATATGACAAGGAGTTTATGCCATAATTCAAGCCCCAAAGAAGTGGAGACACTACCTTGTCCCATGGGAATTTGTCTTGTATAGCGATAACTAGGCCTTACAATTCATAACCAGACAGGAAAATTTGAATCAAAATCATGCAAAGTGGATTGAGTTTATGCAGAATTTTACTTTTGTCATAAAAAATATTGTTGGGAATGCTAACAATGTTGTTTATGCATTGATCATGAGATGTTTGTTTCTGCAGGAATTTCAAGTAAAGACTTTGGGGTTTGAACACCTGAAGGATATGTATTGTGATGATGCATATTTCAAGGAAGAATATGAAGCATGTGCAAATATTTTGCTGAGAGACATGAGCCAGTGGGCCAAATACATGGTTCAAGAAGGATTTTTGTTCAAGGGAAATCAATTATGCATACCAAAATTCTCAATGGGGGATAACCTTTTGAAGGAGAAGCATAGTGGAGGATTGGTTGGACATTTCGGCCATGATAAAACATTTGCACAGTTGAGAAGTTCATACTATTGGCCAGGTATGAGGACATAAGTGATAAAATTTGTGAATAGATGTAGAATCTACCAACATGCAAAAGGAAAAAGAAAGAACAATGGATTGTATCAACCATTGCCGATACCAGAGAGGCCTTGGGATGCAATAAACATGGATTTTGTGTTGGGACTGCCAAGAAAAAAAAGAGGACGTGATTCTATATTTGTGGTGGTGGATAGATTTTCAAACATGGCACACTTTAACCCATTCCATAAGACCAGTGATGCAACCCATGTTGCAAATCTGTTTTTCAAGGAAGTTGTGAGACTTCACAACCTACCCAGGAGCATTGTCTCGGACAGAGACAAAAAATTTGTTTGTCATTTTTGGAGAAAACTATGGAAGAAGTTGGGGATGGATCTGTCCTTCAGCTCAAATTATCACCTTTAGACAAATGGACATACTGAGGTAGTAAACAAAAGTTTTGGAAACTTATTGAGGAGTCTGGTTACTAAGCATCGTAATTAGTGGGATCAGATTCTACCACAAGCAGAATTTGCATGCAACGACTCACCAAACATGAGCACTGGAAAAAGCCCATTCAAAATATTGTATGGAATGCAACCTAGGGGAGAATCTTAGTTGAGAGACATAGAATAGAGTGAGATTAGGAGCGCTAGAGAAGAAGATTTTGCTGCAGAAATGCAGAAACTCCATAGCGAGATCAGAGAAAAATTACAGAAACTAGCCAAGAATACAAGCGCAGAGTTGATCAACATCTCAGGGAGATTCAATTTGAAGTAAGAGATAAGGTTCTGGCACATCTTATAAAGGAAAGGTTCCCTAGGGGAACATATAACAAATTGAAAATGAAGAAGATAGGACCATGTAAGATCTTAACGAAATTTGATGCAAATGCCTATGAGGTTGAGTTTCCAGATGATGTGGGCATATCACCCATATTCAACGTTTCAGACCTGTATCCTTACAGAAAATATGACACAGAGGCAACATAAATTCAAGAGAAATTTCAGTGGGAGAAACAAATGCCTATAGCAAAAAAAACACAGATGGAGAAGATCGTTGATCAAAGAATTGACAAGAAGACCATGAGGAAAACCTATTTTGAATATATGGTCAAGTGGAAAGGGAATCCAATAGAAGATTCCAGTTGGGAAAATGAAGTTGATATCCAGAAGCATGGAAAGTCGGTGCAAGAGCTCATGGTCAGGAGTCCATGATTTTTTTTTTTCAGGGGGAGTACTTGATGCATACCCCCCTTCTCTCCTAAGGGTTGCACGACCTCCCGGTCTAGGATTGATCAAAATACTGAGTCAAATCAACTCTTCGGGTCTCAACTGGACCCCAAATCAACTTACACATGTCCTTTATCCAAATGCACTAGTCATATGAGACCCACAGGCCCTCTCCTAAGCGCTATTCAAATTTCAACACCAAAGGAGCGCTATCTTTTCCCTGGCTAAGCTCCTTCCGTTACGTGACAATGATTGTGAACACTCACCTAGACAAAGGTGCATCACGATTTCCCATGTTGGGTGTTTGCGTATGAGACAAATCCAATTCTCCAACCTATGAAATCTCAACAGGAGCCTAGTGCATTCTATCCCCTCTATTCTCCTTCACTGATGTGACCCTTCGCTATGATTGTGGGCCAATATAATGAGCACGTCACGATTTCACGTATCAGGGACTCCCAATGTGATTCACCTCCGTTCTCCCTAGGTCTAAACTCCCGATGATTCAAATCTAACGACTTAGATCCTCCCTCGAACTAACGACTCAGATCAAATCAGGCTCACTCATGACTCCCAAAATGTTGATATTTTGGAGCGCCAAATCAAGGGCTCACACTCCTATGGATATGAGGGCTACTATCAAGTGACAAATTCAGATTTTGCAAGTTCCCAGAACTCTTACTTCCGATTTCCCGAGTTGCAAACTCCTGACAAAACCAGATCTATGGTTCAACTCCCTCCTCTGATCAACGACTATGATCAAATCATGATTTTGTGATTCATGAGTTCTTATAACTCTACCTTTGACTTCTCTTAGTCACAAGTCAGCAAAACATTGATCTCTCTCCACGTGTCCCCCTTGATGGACGATTCCGATAGACTTCGGAATTTTGCGATTTTGCGATTCTACCTCTCCTGTGCACTTTCAAGGGGTTAATATACATGCACCTTACTTGGATCCAATGACTTTTGGTCCTTTGTGTTTAGATCCGATGAACGAGATCTATTCTCCCCTTGTGCGCATTCCTCTTGTTTGGACTTTGATCCGATGGCCCGGATTTCTCCCTGCAGCTGATATAACGATTGTTGTAGCTCCTCCTCCTAAGATTCCAGATCTATGCACTCCTTACAACATATTCTTATGCAAGACTTAGTTCTTGCGGGTGATTGTGCACACCTTGCAACAGTCGCTTTGCACTCCTTGCAAAGGGAAAGTTTCGTGCTATCTCTTCTGAGCTTAAAAATTGAAACAAATTTTGTCAATGCACTCCTTGCGTTCGGCGTGCATACCTTGCTCTCACTCAACATAAGATAAACAATTGAAACTTATATTGACATTCACAGTTTCATCCATTCATAATGAAATTCATTCATTTATGAAAATCCAATAACAAAGAATTGTAAGCAGTAACAATGTTATGAATTTGGGTCAATTTTCCTCTATCATATTCATTCAAAAGTAAATGGCTACAACTAATATCAAAACAATAACTTAAAACTCAAAAAATTCCTACTAACTCACAACAACCTCATTTGGGCATATAAAACCTCTATTTAACTCAGAGGGTCCTTAGGGTTCCCCCTGACTACTCATCTACCTCCAAAATGAAAACCTAATTGCTACCTAAGTTCAGTTACATTCAAGACTCAGAGTGAAACTCCCTGATCGCTCATGATCATTCTATTCCCAAGCGTTTGATCTTCTTCCATTTTTCCAACCAGCTCCAAAAGATTCATCGTAAATCCCAGCGTTTGATATTCTGAAATGATTCCCAGGCATTGAGTTGTCCTTCCACGTGTACCCGTTGATAATGCTCCTACATAATGTCTCATGGTTTGATTTGTGCAATGTTTTATCTGTGGTGTTTTTCTTTGTGCTTAAATTATATGTGTAATGGATATGTGTGTGTTTCTTTAATGCTTTGCTTATGTTAAAATGCTAGATCTGATCCTCAGTGCTAAGTGCTTAAGGTATATAATAATTCATTATTACTACACCGATCTATATTTGATTATGTTCTATGATGTTAATATGGTTAATGAACTAATGCATGTTGCTTCCTAATCATTAACATAATACTCTGTGAAGTGTTATTATCATAGATTTGTGTCCCAACTTGGTTACAAACACCTGCGTCCTATAACCCCCCCTTCTTCTACCTCGGGTGATACTTCTCTTGCCTCGCAGGTGTTGCCGAAAGTGCCAGTAATAGGGGTTTTGTTGGTGTGTTGTTAAGAATTGAACCCTAGGTTTTCCCCTGTGCATCCATCATCTGACCCCATAGTTCATCAGACTATAGACATAATTGTGGTAAACATACCGGAGTTATGGTTTTATCTTAAGAAGAGATTGGTCATCCAAAATTCAGGTTTATTTCACTACTGATTGGTCTCATATGCAGCTTCCTTATAAAGGAAAAGCCAATCAAATCCGGGTTAACAATGAAGCACATAGTAATGGAATTGGAGGTAAAAATGAGCCCATAAGCTTTTCTCATTCTGTCTTAGGAAATTATTTTTTTGAAATTGATTATGGTTTTTATAAAACCCAGACTTTTGAAATACCATCAGAACTACAATCAAGCCTCCGCCCACAAATACATAATGGTTCATGTCTAGTACTTACTAACTTAGGATTTAATTTGACTAACAAAACTAACACTCATGACATGTGGACCATGTTCTTTGACGACTCTAAAACACAAGATGGAGCCGACATATGTTGTGTCCTAATTGACCCCATCCAAGGAAAAACACTCATATCATGTCGTTTAGAGTTCAAATGCACCAATAACACTGTTAAATATAAAGCCTTAGTGTAAGGCGTTAAAAATTCTATCGAACTCAAAGTAAAATACCTTAAAGTGTTTGGTGATTCTGAGATAATTGTTCGACAAGTAAGAAATACTATTCATTGCATATCCCCACATCTAAAAGCCTATCAACAAGAGGTTTGGAATCTTCTTTATTCATTTGATGCATTTAATATTAATTCTATACCTCGTGATCAAAATATAGATGCATATATTTTGGCCAATGAAACATATAGGTTTATGCCTCTTGATGATGGTTTTTCGATTGAAATGATGTTTAGGCCATCCATACCAGACAATTCCATGAATTGGAGAGTGTTCGATAGTGATTCTCAAATTATCAACCTTCTTACTAGTTCAGACATGTTCCAAAACTCAATGATTGATGATGAGGTACATCAAAAGGAGTTACAAAATTATCAAGAAGAATCTAATAAGGTCACAAATTTTTTTGTTTCGAAGAATGTTTTGATTGTTGAAAAGTTATTTTATTTACAATCCAAGTTAAGGAGGTCGGCTAATTCAAAGACTAACAGAACCACTATGATGCATTTCTTGGAAAAATTGGGAACATATGAACAACCTAAGTATGTTAACATGGGAACCTACTATTCAGATTAAAAAAAACACACATTCATAGAACTATTTAAGTATCGAGATGTTTTTTCATGGACATATGATGACTTGAAGACATATGATACACGAATCATACAACATGTGATTCCCATCAAAGAAGGAATTAAGTCATTTCAGTAGAATATTATAAAAATACATCCGACTCTCGAACCTTTGATACAAATGGAACTGAAGAATATATTATATGCCCAAATCATTTTCAAAGTGAGACATTCAACTTGGGTATCTAATATGGTTCCCGTAAGGAAAAATTCGGGAGAAATAGGAATTTGTATAGATTTCCAGAATCTAAATTGAGCTCTTGGGACAAGAATGAACACTTTTATTAAGTTTCAAGGAAAAAATGGTTATAACCTTTTTCGGCAATCGGTCCACGAACTAGGTCCAGGCTCCTCTATCGTGGCTCCAAGTGCATCAATCCCACACTTTCTTCTCACAATCAAATTATCACTTGGGAAAGGAAAAAGGGTTGTATAAGGAGAAAGGGCTGGAGGGGAATGCTGAGGCCAAATCTCAGAATAAGATGCAAAACTTGGTCTAAGAAGGGAAGGGATTTTGGCAAAGTTTTCTTATTCTCTTGATTTTCTTTACAAATGACACCCCAAGACCTATTTTTATATGAGAAAAACATGGTTATTTAGTTTGGGGATGGGCTACAAGGTTGGGAAACCCTTGATATCCTGTAAACTCCATCGAATTCCTTGCAATTTATATTTTTTGCAATTTTTGGAGGTAAACACGGGCCAACTAGTATGTAACTTGCATATGTACGTGAGCTAAATAGTATGCAACATGTGTGTGTACGTAGGCTATCAGTTCAGCAGGATGTGTACATTTTCCAAAAAATAGTTTTTTAAGAAGAAGCCTCAACAACATTTTGGAGAATTATGTAAGTGGAAAGGCCAATGTCTTGTATGCATAGGTAAGGCATTTTTGGACTATAACACGTAGGAGCTACCTTTCAGAGGGAAATGGACATTGCTTTCAAAGGATTAATTGGTCAGAGCATTGTGGTTTACCTTGATGACTCCATTGTTTATTCTAAAAAAAGAGAAGACCACCCAAAACATATGAAGCAGGTTTTTGAGCATTGCATAAAATATGGGATCTCTCTTAATCCCTATTAAACTATATTCATTGTTTCAGAAGGTATTTTGTTGGGACATGTTATTTCCAAATATGAGATTTAGGTGGATCCAGAGATATCCAAATCCATTCTACAAATTTCTTCACTGCACAACAAAAGGTCCATGCAATCGTTTTTCGGCAGAATCAATTTCACAAGAAGATTCACTCCAGATTGTTTTGAAATTGTGAAAAGTTTACAAAGGATGATTAAAAAGGACGTGCAGTTCATATGGAAACCATTGGAGAAGGATGCATTCACAAACATTAAAACTACTATATTCGATGCACCATATCTTCGAAGTCCCGATTTTTCAAAATATTTCCTACTATATACATTCGCGTTCGATCATTCGTTAGCAATAGTTCTCACGCAAAAGGATGAACACGGAGATGAATACCTTGTCGCGTTTATGAGCACTGGGTTGCAAGGTGTTGAACTGAATTATCCTCTGGTGGACAAGAAATATTTTTTTGTCTATAAATAAATCAAGCAGTTCAGACCTTATATCCTAAAAGATCACACTAAGGTCATCATCCCACACCTAGAAGTAAGGTACTTATTTTTTCAAAAGGAATTGAGTGAAAGACAAGGGAATTGGATGAAAACTCTACAAGAATGTGACCTTGAATTCAAACCATCCAACATTGTGAAATGTAAAGGCTTGTGTAAATTAGTGACACAAGGTGATGACATTGAAGAACAAGAGGATGATGGTTAGCAAGATGAACCAATAATGTATACTAAGCAGGTTCCATATGTTCCATCCATTGAAGGATCATGTTACAATGATCTTAAATATTATCTGCAACATGGCACTACTCCAGATCATCTCAATCTAAGCAAAAAAGAGTGTTACAACTGAAATATTTATAGCATCAATTATTACATGGCGTCTTGTTAAGAAAGAATTATGATAGAGTGTTGCTCAAATGCCTCAAAAGACAAGATGTTGATAAGATCCTAAAATATATGCATGATGGACTAGCTAGTGGTCATTTCTTAGGAGACACGACAACTCACAAAGTGCTGAGGGAAGGGTACTACTAGCCCTCACTCTTCAAAGATTCTCACGCGTACTCAAGAAGTTGTGAAGCATGTCAAAAGGTTGTGGGGAGGGAACATAAATCTTCTCTTCCTCTCCAACCTGTAGTAGTAGAGGAACCCTTCGAGCAGTGGGGCCTAGATATCATTGGTGAGATAAATCCTCATTCGTACAAATAACACATGTATATTCTGACCACAACTGATTATTTCACATGTTGGATTGAAGCAAAACCTTTAGTCAAAGTGAATGAGGAAGTAGTAATAAATTTTCTTGAGCAACACATTATAACGAGGTTTGGCATTCCTAACTCTTTAGCATTTTGATAATAATACTTACTTTTGATCTTTGAAAATATCTAAGTATGCATTAGAAAATGGGATTATTTTAAAGTATTTATCCAATTACTATCCCCAAGGAAATGGCCTAGTAGAATATAGAAACAAAACATCATCTGTATCCTAAAAAGAACTGTGGTTGATCACCAGATAAATTGGCACAATTCATTACAAAACTCTCTATGGGTGGATTGTGTCACTCCCAAAGCTTGCATGAGAACCTCACCTTACTTTCTTGTATATGGAAAATAAGCCATTTTACCCTTGAACATTTACCTACCTTCCCTCCAACTTACACAACAGTCTCAAGGAAGAGAATGTTTTGTCATCCAAAGTCATATCGATACCTTGATGAACCTTAAAGAAATATGTGAAAACCAAAACCAAGCTTGAAGCTCACCAACAAACAATAAAGTGTTGGTTTGATAAGAAATCTGCAGGTGAGAAAGAGTTCCAAGTTGAGGACTTAATCCTAAAATGGGACAGGCTTGTCCCCTACCTTATCAAAGAAAATATTGAGCAAGGAATGTTTCAATTACAAAACCTTCAGGAGAAGTCGACTCTCTCCCTGTAAATGGCCATGTACTGAAACATTATATTAGTTAGCCATTGAGGCTACTGGTCACTTGTACATAAACAAACCTTGATTTTGTTTCTTTATTTAGTTTGGTTTTCCCTAATCTGTTTGATTACTAGCATTTTTTTTCCTTTGTCCTTCTTCACGACTACCCTTGTGATTTTGGAGCTCTCACAACCTAAAGCAAGTCACATGTTTAAACATAACACATCTGGTGCAAAGAGCCTAAACATTTATGTGATATGATGTCAATTCTACTTCTCTCCCCAGAAATGGAAGCCCTTTATGCACTATCACAAGTCAATATTTGGTGGAGGAACATAGCTTATCAATACAAAGACACACTAGGAATACAAAGAGCCAAGAGACTACATTGAACAATAGATCGCTATGTTAATATAAGCTAAACTGAATGGGCTATATGAAATGTTGGTAGTAGGTTAGGAATCACAACTCAAGAATTTTTCTCATTTATAATCAAGTTATCAAATATCACCATCACATGTGTCATCCCTAGTGCCTTTAAAGGTTAACTGGAATCCCCCCATCTACCTATATCTCTAAATAAAAGAGAATAAAATAATGTAAAAGGTAAAGTCTTGGGGAAAGTCTTTCCAGATCACATGGGGCATGAAAGTATCTTTGTCGGGGATATGGACACTTGCTGGAAGCAGGACAAGGCTTGTGACACTGGGGTGACTCCATCAAGGCTATGGATGCTTGGTGGCAGCGGAGAAACACCAGAGAAATGCACTATGACTTGTATTCTAAACATTATTGATGTTTCATTACTATTTTACTACCTACATCTTCCTTTATCCATTTACCATGAAATTTGGGTATAAATTTGAAAGAAATCTATTAAATTTGAACAGGTCTCACCCCTCTTTGAATCTCCTCGGTCTTTTCAATATGAAATTTATGGGAGCTATCTTTTCTCCCTTATGATTTTATGCGATGGAGCACTCTTCCTAATAAAATTATGTCTAGACATCAACTTGCAAATATCCAAGGCTTTGCCCAGTGTGTCACCATTTTGTTAGGTAGCTAGAGAGGTAGTGGGGGGGGGGGGGGGGGGGNGAGGGCCCATTGTGATAATAGTAGAGGCCATTCAATGTAAGATGGACTTGGTCCACTATATTATTAAATAAGGCCCACTATGGTTGTACATCAAGCATTCCAGACAAAACTTTCATAAGGGGGATGCAATGTTAGGTATCTAAAGAGGTAGTGGGGGGGCCCAGAGGGCCCATAGTGATAATAGTGGAGGCCATTCAATGTAAGGTGGACTAGGTCCACTATATTATTAAATAAGGCCCACTATGGTAGTTATATATAATAAATGGGTAGTTAGCTATAATAAATGTAAGAGTACTTCTTAGAAGGTTCTACTTCTAGAAGATTCCTCCTCTAGAATATTCTTAGGTGATGGTAGCACTATATAAAGGGGTTTGAGAAATGTAATGGGATACAAAGAGAATTATTGTATTTGGAGCTAAATCTCATTAGGAGGAATCTCCCTTGAAGAGGCAAGTGAACATGAGAGGATCCCTTCCATAATAGGATCCATTGTATGGTGTTTCCCTACCCCAAGGGTTTTGGTATAATAAAGTGGTGGTTTTATATATTCTTCCATATATCTTGTGTGGTGATTGTATTCAGATATCTTTGGTACTATTGTAGTATTTTGTATTCAGGTCTTTGGAACTTAACACATTTTTTGTGATAGGCACTACAACTCTCCATTTTTTCTTTTTATTTTGTTACTTCCCAAAAAAATGGAGCCCCTTATTTTTTGAGCCTAAGAGAAAGCCTCATAATCTCCTTATTCATCTAAATATTCTTTTGGTAATCCATGTTTCACTTGGAAAATGAACAAGTGGTTAATGTTGCAATATAAATTTTAATCGACAAAGTTCCTCCAAACTCTTTCGAACAGTTCATAAGATTTACTTCAAACTCCCCCGAACAATTCAAAGGAGTTCCTTCAAACTCCTCCAAACAATTAATAGGAGTTCCTTTCTTTCGTTCTGATACAAAACAACATCAAGAGAGTTGAGGAAAAATCCTCAATCATATCGAAGGAGTTACTTTTAACTCCTCCAATATGTTTAAAGGAGTTTCCTTTAACTCTTTCGAGCTAATCGACCAACTTGTTCTTAACTCTTCTGAATTTACCTACCCCAACCACCAAATTAAATGTCATAATCAACTATTAGGATATATAAAACAAAATGGGTTTTGGGTTTATTATTATTCAACCATTTTCACTCGAATGAGGAAAATACAAGGATAAAAGCATCGAGTTGAATGTTGTTCGAAAATATCCTATCCATATCCAACACATGGCAGCATAGAATGGGTAAGGTTACCTCCCTCTCTCCATTTTATTTAATCTAGGGTTAGTTATTTTATTTAGTTTTTCCTTTCCCCTTTCCCCTAGACCGTATCCCTCTCTTTCCAGCTCTTCATCGCTTCACTCTAACCACGCATTTCCTATTTCCTCCAGCCTTATATTTTTTCTGAATCTATTCCCGGCGACAGAATACAAAAGAAATTGGTTTTCCCCCTCCCTCTACCATGATACACTTCTCCCTATCCTTTTACTTATGCATTGCAAGTACCAAAACTTGTCAAAGGAACAAAGACTTTAATTCTTCCAAGATATTCATAATGCTATTGATCACAATCCTTATTCATGGAAAATCCTAACTCCAAAACTGGAGAATTGTGAAGCAAATATCTAAGCATATTGGGGAATTTACTACTAAATTCTCCAATGTGCTTGAAAGAGTTGATTTTAACCCTTCTACATGTTTTCAGAAAAAATGGAAACAACTCCTTTGATCATATCGGAGGAGTTACTTTCAACTCCTCCGATACGATCAAAGGATTTCATGGTAAGTGCTCTGAACTCCTTGATACGATAACTAACCCTTCTGAATACATATTAGAGAAGTTACTAACAGCTTCTCTGATGTGCTCGGAGGAGTTGTTACCAAATCCTCCGATATGATCAGAGGAGTTGTTACTAACCCTTCTGATCCACATTTAGGAACTTATTTTTATTATTCTTTGGTTTCTCTTTTCCAGGATGATGCTCAAGATTTTCACCCCAAAATATCACTGAGAATTTCCCACCATTAACCTGACAATTGCGAGAATCAACTTTCCATGAATTGTTTCATTAATTCTTATCATTTCTTGATCACTTAATAACATGCTCTAAATTTATTTTCTGTAGATTCAGACATGTCACTACAGAAGAAGACGACTTATAGAAAAAGATAGAGAAACTTTAAAATTGGGAGAAGTATATTATATGTTTAAGAAATCAAACTTCTCTGCAGAGGTAGAGGAACCATATGAGCTCCAGATGTTTAGGAACATCATAAAATCGAGAATTTTTAGGGTGGTACCACATCCAACAATTTTCCCTTGTGCGGATGCCATTTCTTGTATTTTGAAGAATGTAGACATAGATAGTCGATATATCTTTAATGCAAGAAAAGAACCTATAGCTTCATTCATGCTCGATGATTTAGCTAAGTGTTACCACATTGAAGTTGGGAATATAAGTCTATATGGTCAATTCCTCAGTGATTTGGAGCCCATACCGAAATATTTATTCCCCACATGGTATAAAGCAGACAAGCAATTCAAATATTTTTCCAAGAGCCATTACCTCACAACCAATTTAAGGATACCCTACAAATATATGGTAGCTATGTTGTCCAGGTTGTACAGGGAACCAGATGTAACCCATTTCCCCTTATCATACATGCCCCTAATTTATTTATGTGCATATGTAGGGGTCTCATTCAATAGGGCAGACATATTGTCTGAAAATCTCAAGGATGTTATTTCTAAAGTTACACAAGCACAACCAGGAATCTTCCCCAGTTTTCATATTTCTTCATATCTTCTAGACATAATGTGTATCGCTCACAAGTACCCAAACATGGGATGGAGTTGGTTTCCCATTGATACCACTATCCAAATCTACTGCAAGGTGCTTTGGGAGAAAAAATACCAAAAATACTATCAAAGAATTTGTGAAAACTTTATTGCCCCATTGTATGAATTTATTTTTTGCACCTCCCCACCTTGTATGACAAACAAGGCCATAGTACTCATAAGAAGGATTGGGGACTAGTATTTAATGGAACAATGTACATATATAAGGATATACAGTGGAATGAAACCACTCCATTTACTTCATCAGTCCTTCCCTGGCAAGCTTGTGCTCCAAGAAGTGGCATATCAAACTATCATACATGGGGTCAGAGGAATTTTATATAGATCAAAGAAAGCAATTTGGCCTCCACTACCTCTTTACATTGGAAACTATTTCTTTGAAAACAAAAAATAAGCCCATATGGAAGTAGACATATTACTTTCATACCACTTTGGAGAGGAAATATTTAGTATGAGGCTCCCGTATGAGTACATCACTGATTTCTAGGAAGAATCGGAAGTACATCAAAACTCCAGGACTTATGACAAGGTGATTTTCAATAGGTGGGGCCAGGAAAAAGGAAGAATCGTGGACAAAGAAGATGCAAGAGAGGCAACCAGAAAATATATAGAGAGAGATGAAGCTGAGATATCTTCCCCCATCTTTGCCTCAACTCATTCAGGTTCTGCAGAAGAGGATGAAGAGGAACCAACAAATAAAAAGAGAAGAGACAAAGAGAAGGTATTGAAGAGGAGGAATGATGCTAAAATGAAATACAAATTATAAGTCGAAAAAGAAAAGGCCAGGGTAGAAAATGAAGCAAAAGAAAAAGAAGAAGCCGAACTAAAAGTTGATGTAGAAAAATAAAAGGAGTTAGTCAAAGCGATAAGAATGGAAGTTGAATTAGAAAAGAAAGAAGCAACAAATAAAGTTTCTAAAGAAGAAAGACAAAAGAAGAATGCAAATGATAGAGAGGGTGACACACACCTGATGGAAATAGATATCCCTGGAACATCCACCACATGTACATGAGCAAAAGAAATGAATAGTGGTTTAGGTCTCGGACCCTGGGAACCTTTTCGGTCAGCTGGAATATTGGATCTATGCAGTTTCACATATGATAGCAAAACCATCAGAATTGTGCAAGAAAGAGTGAAAAAGGTTCCAACAATAGAAGGAGATCATTTTTCATCGGTTACTCAAATCCCTATCATAGGAGATGTGAGGGAAGACCCCGTGGTGACGTCTAGGGAATGATTTGCATTCATGGATGCAACCATAGACAATATACAAATACTATGCCAGAAGAATGAAGAGAAAGAGGTGAGGATCATAGAACTAGAAGAGAGGCTCCAACAAGTAAATAATGATGAAAGGAGTCTTTTAATTTTAATACCAGCACGAAAAAAGTGAGGAATGATTCATAAGGTTCAATTATTGACATGTATGCCAATATGCATATCTTCCAAAACGTGGTGCAACAATTATTGAACACAAAAACCAGATTCAAATGCAACTGACATAATACAACACTATCCTTGAAGGTACAACAAAAATTGATACCTGGATAGCAGAGAATCCGGATGCACCTCCTGAATTGTATAGACCCTAGAATTTAGCAAGGAATACATACCTATATTCATTGTATCATTGCTAGTAGGTAGGGAAAAGGGAAGTCAAAGAAGTAACCAAGGCAATGGGGATATGTTCAAGGACTCGCAAAGATTCCTAGGAGATGATAAGGAATGGTCGTCTTCGAAGATTAGATGAACTTGGGAAGAATTTGGTCACAAAAGAGTTGGTGAATGTAGTCTAGGAAAACATGAGTCAAAGGATACAAATAGTTGAATGATCAACCTTTGACTCTACCGATCGTATTGCCCAGCATCTACTACAGTCGGTGCAACTTCACACTATGAAACAAGTTTATATGACAAGACTGTAGAAATATATGAGCGCCCTTGATGATATCATCACTATGATCAAAGAAACACTGGAACAACTATCTTACATGAGAATTGAGTCACTATATAATGAGTTGGAGGTTTGGACAACTTATCTCTGAAGCAAAAGTTCATAGGAAAAGGACAAACAATTGTTTTCCTTTCGTCCATTTCCTAGTTACAATTTCGTCCTCTCTGCCACTTGTTATGAGTAAAAGAAAGTGAACAGTTTTATAATTGCCTCTTTAAGAAGGCGAAAAGACAACTAGGAGTTACTATTTTTTGTAAAAAATAAGATAGAGGCTCCTTGGAGATGGAATTTTTTTTTTGGCTTTTCAAGCATTGTATGGACCCAAGAATTTTTTTGAGAACTTATACGGTGCTAATGAATATTGAGAATCCCTCAGGGCCAACATGTTATAGAAGTAATTCTGTATAGAAATTGATCAAAGATTTGAACTACTTCAAGTGAAGATATTTTTTATTTCTATGGACCGTAAGAATGATTTGTTTGTTATAGACTAATTCTTATACAATATTTGATATTCTTCAATTATTGACATTTCTTTGAATATTTCAATTCCTTGATTTTTGTGGGTTATTACAATATATGTTGTTGTGATCTAGAATAATCTAATTATACACGTATGTATGCTATTGCCTCCAATCTTTCTCTTTTTATATAGCTAACTGAATCAAAGTTATGTAAAGTTTTGGTTGCATTATAACTCATTAGTTACTCTAGCATGCTTCTATCTAGGATATGTTAGCATAAATTAGTGATAGATTAGTTGTCTTTACATAAATGGTCTTCATCTACATCTCTGCATTCCACCCAACCACTTCATTGATACATCGGGTCGTAACTAGTATGAAAACCATAAGATATTAAGAAATGACAGTCGGGCCAAATTCTGTATGGGACTCCTAATCCAAACGGTGTATAGTTTAATTGGGATTGTATATCGAGGAGTACCCCTTACTATATTTTCAGGTGAAGTTGAACCCGTCAACATACACTTATTATAATGTATAAATATGTAAGGGGTTGGGAAAATAGAGAGATGCAGAGAGAGAGAGAGAGAATAGTATGGTGATAGTTCAGAGTGCAGAGAATTGTAAGAAAGTTGCAGATGCGAGGAGAATTGAGTGTTAAGAAACCATTGTAGCATATAGTACAACCAAGACACTTAAATATAATAAATAAGCCAACATTTTGTGGACGTAGCCCAGATTTGGGTGAACCACGATAAACCTGTGTAGAATTATATGCTTAGATGTTAAATCATGACCTTAATGTGAATGCATTATTATCTTTAATTTTGTTGATAATATAGTAGCGTGTAGTAACCATGACTATATGTTTAACCACTAAACAACATGAATATGGGTATATGTGCATATATAACTAAGTATCAAGTCTAGGGAAACAAGGATCTAGTGCGGGAGAGGATCATGTAGGTATGCCAGAGTGGGTTTCCCATATTTCCATCAACACTGCAGAATCCTGGTTCCTGCAGTCCCCATAAAGAAAACTCAGGTGAGAATTCACCTGCATACAGGGTCTTGAACCTACCTGTGTGCGTGCCAATAACATGCAACTTTTTAACTTATGTTTACAGTTAATTTAACATGCAATTGACATGTAACTTGTTAACTTATGTTTACAACTCCTTTACCTTGACATGCAACTTGTTAACTTCCTATCCAAGGGTTGACATGAATGACAACCAATGTTTCAACAAGTCAATGACAACCAATCTTTCAACAATTAATCTAAACAATTAATATTTCAATAATTAATATTTCAACAACCTGTTCGTACCTTTCCACCGCACCACCATTCTATCCAACCACTGTTGATCCATATTCAATTTGAAAGGATCATACACGATCACATCCCCAACTAACTTTAATCACACAAGGATTCAAATCAGCCAATTTATTGTTTACTCACCAACTTGTATGAGAAAAACTCGAGCCTTGCCTTCTCCATCTTTCCCTTTCTGATATTGCAGAGTGGTAGAAGCTCAAGGTCGATATATCCCCAGCAAGAAATAATAGTATAGTATGAATAAGTCTCCAGTACCATGGTATGATTCAATTAGGGTCAAATTCCTCGACACATTTCCAAGAGGCAAAGAGTTTTTTAAGGAAGCAGGATGGCTCACTTTTTGTGAAAAACCACAGGGCTATGATTTCAAAGTTTCCAAATACTTTGCAGATAATTTGAATGGAAGTATAACACAAATAGAATGGTTGTTTCTTATTATTTTTGAAGAATTGATTTCTCAAAGAACAGACCTTCCGTAAAGAGGAGAGTGTTGGTTTAAGAACTCCATTAAGGAATTATGTTGTAACCAATTCCTAGTACCTGAGCATTGGAACCCTAATTGGAACAAGCGAATCCCTTGGTCATGGATTAAATAATAATGGTAGGATGTACTCTACATCATGAAATAGTACATCACTTGCAAAGGGAGGTATGTTGTAACAATTCAATATCAATTGAAGTTTTTGATATGTTTTCAAGAGGGTCGAAAAATGAATCTCTCTTTCTTCCTCTTAAAGATATTAACCAAGATGGATAAAAACATACAAGCTCAACTTGAGAACGTAGAAACTAGTTTGTTTCATCATGGGATAATTAAAATACTAGTGGAAGAGGAATAAAGGAAGAAAAATAAAATATGGAACCACTTTCTCTTCTAGGGAGGGTTTGAGGAAAACCCCTAACGATCTCTGGTAGCTTAGAAAAAAAAGAATTCACTGAAGAAGAGCAGGGATACTCCCATTAAACGAAAGAAGAATGACATGGAGGGAGAACCTTATCATAATCAAAATACCATTGAGATGAAGATTGACTATCGTACAAAGGCCAAAGATATCCCCATCAAGAAAAATGGGGCCCATGCAGAGAAGAAACCCTCCATAGAGGTCAAAGAAATTCAAGTTGAGAAGAAGGAAAAAAATCTCTCCACAGAGACCAGAAAAACCCTTGTTGCGGAAAATAATAAGATACCCTCCATCAATATTAGAGACACTCCTATGTAGGAAGAGACTATTCATACTAGGAAGAAGTCTTCAAAGGGAGGTCCTAGTGGGAAAAGGAAAGATATAGTGAAAAAGGAGGAAGACCATAAGACATCAACATGAGGATTACCAGAAGTATCTCCAACCAGGATTACTTGTAAAGGAGCAAGGAAAATCTTTAAGTAACTTGACTAGGACACAAAGGAAAAATATGAGGTGGTCATTGTAAAGAGTGTATCTATAAGGCCTCATATGTGGTCATTTTCCAAGAATAACTCTGCCCCTATGAAATAAATAGATTCATAGATGATTTCTTCTTTCCCCAAAGAAGAAATTGCACCAACAACACTTACTTATGTTATTGTATACAAGACAGAGCTAAAAGCCAACAAATAGATAATAAATAATGTCCTTAATATTTCGTACTCAGAATCTGATGAGGACAATCCAGAAGAGCCTAAACAAACTAAGGGAATAACATTGACTGACTTTCCTAAAGCCTATCAACAGAAGAAAAAAAATAACAAAAGGATACAAAAGCTTAAGATATAGATTAAAACATATGAGGTATCAAACAAGAACATAAAGCAAGAAAATCATGTCCTCAAGGAGGTGAACGATAGACTAAGGAAATATAGAGACTGAGTAGTATCTAGGAACAAATTCTTTTCTATGAGGGGTAAGCAATGGTACATAAAATTGGGATGATTGTTAAGTTTTGTTCTGCAACAGTTATATATGGGTTTCCTCATGTCCATGTGGATCTCATGCCACGATCTCAATATGACAACCCATTCTACATTGTTTATGGAGATTGAATTCTTAGTTACGATTTCATGATTTCAATCATGACATTGTGATGACACTGCGAGATCTCATCATTATGATTTGAGTTTCCTATTTTGTGCATCAAGTGTACTTGTTGTAACAATGCACCTATCTTTACCATTGTAGTAGTTAGAGATCCACAACTTCAGGACCAATGGTATTAACTGTAATGTATGAAACCTTCTATATATTAGAGTATTTATTTTTAGAGAAGGTTAAGCGATAAGTGTCAATCAATAGGCCATGCAATAGTCACATTTGTAAATATTAGAGGCTTGACCTCCATGTACCAATACTTTGTAATTTTGATGTGATTAATGAAAATGCCCTATTGCTGACTACTTGAGTTTTCGTCTTCATGCAATGCTCCCATCAAGGAGCCCCCCCTGTCCTGGGATGCACTTGAAGAGTTAGTAAGTAGGTTTATTTCCAACATAATTAACTCAAGTAAATTTATTGATGCTTTATATTGAATTCAATTATTTCAATTGTTTCATTTTAGATTATTTATCTTCCTGTAGCTTCCAATTAGTTTTATCCAGTGTGTTGAGTATATTTCAGGGCCCTTTGGTACGAGGAGTTGTTAACCCAGGGAATCCAACAGGTAGCTGAAAGGATACATGAATCAAACCTATGAATCCTATGTGTTTTATTTCTGCAATGTGTGTTTTATTTCCTTTCTTAATCGAACTACAATGGGTAGTTGGTTCGTTTGAATATATTTATGATGCTGGCAATTACTATGTCAAATATGATCTGATGAAAGTAGATGTGATTTTTTATCATGTAAAAGATAATTTCATTCCTAACTTGATCCTTGGAAGTGTTCATTAAGAAAATTGTTTGTGTGCTTAGTTTAGCATAGAAACCAGTCAAAATTAGCTCTGCATATATTTTATCGACACCTCATCATCTTACGAGCTCCTGATTGATAACTTAATGAACAAAAATTCAAGAAATTGAGTTTCTCTACATTTGCATTAATGCACCATACAAAATGGAGCACCATGAAATTGTGAACATGAATCATCGAACTTATTGATACATTTAATTAAGAATGTAGCATTGGTGCACCCGATAACATAGAGCACCATGGACGGTGCTTTCTTTCTGATTCTTGGCCCTCGACCAAGTTTTGAGGAAACATTGGTAAGAGTTGGCCCACTTTTGGACTTCGACACATTGGTCGACGAAGGAGCGCCCAGGTGGAGCTAAGATCGCAGATCTCACTTATTTTTTGGGCTATGTGGACCCAGTAAGGGGTTATTTAGGGTTTTTGTAATGGGTTATGGGATGTCGACCCATGGGGTTTTCCCATGTTTAGGCCTTATTGTAAGGGTTTGTAAAAGTATAAATAAATAAGAATGTATGGTAGAAGTAGAATTCTTTGGAGCTAAGTGCAAGTAGTTGAATGGCTTTGTGCAAGGAAATGAATGTGTGTTAAGGCTTTGTGCTTGATAGAGAGTTGGATCTGTGCCCTGACCTAGTTTTGGAAGGAGGATCTGGTGCACAATGCGTATATCTCATGTTTGGTGTGAAGATTGAATCTGTGGCTTAGTGCACAAGAGTAAATGAATGTAATAGATTGACGAATAATAAAGAGGAGAAGCAGTTGGTGGATGTAGCCCCACACTGGGTTGAACCACGTACATCTGGTGTCTTATGGTTTTCTTTGTGCAATGGTTATCTCTATTATGTTTTGCTTAGTGCTTAGACTAGATATGTAATGGATATATAAATGCTTCTTTAATGCTTTGCTTATGTTAGAATGCTAGATCTGATTCAGAGTGCTAAGTGATAAGTGGTTGAAGTGCTTAATATTTGTTGTTATTGTGCTAGATCTATCTTAGATATGTTCTGCGATGTTCATAAGGTGAATAAACTAATGTATGTCATTTCCTAAGCGTTAACATAATACCTTGCAAACTGTTATTATCATAGATCTGTGTCCCATATTGGTTACATACACCTATTTCCTGTAACCCCCCTTGCTTCTACCTCGGGTGAGACTTCACCTGCCTCGTAGGTGTTTCCAAAAGGGACGATATTCGGGGTTTTTTTGGTGCACTGTTAAGCGTTGAACCCTGGGTTTTCCCCTATGCCAACAAATGGTTCCGTTGCCGAGACATGAAACTGTTATTGCTGGGAACTAATGTAAAGAAAAGAGAAGATATGTGGATAGATCTGATGCTAAACTGCGCATTACTCTACATGACTTGTGAAGCTTTGTGCTAAGAAATAAATCTGATTTGAAGAAAGAGGTAAGATCCAAAAAGAGGTAAAGCTTTTTACTTTGACAAGAGTAAGATAAGTGAAATTTTTTGTTTTGAAAGTATGAACCTAAGTATGTTTAATAGATTCTGTCTTAGTTTGAAGGCTAGGGCACATTTGAAAGAAATAGTTGATTTCGGTAAATTTAATGGAAATGAAGAAAGATATGTTATTCCTATGCATAGTAAAAGTTTTTGGACTAACAAGTGGATGCAGGAACCTAGATTTTTTTTTTGCAGATTGCAGGTCCAAAACTATGATCCTAGTGCGCATAACAAAAGAAGTTGGGGAACATTTAAAAGAAAAAGAGGATTGAAACTGTGTTATAACTGCAGAAGATCAGGACATCTTGCTAAAGAATTCCTTGGCGTAGGTCCTATTTTTCTTTGTTGTAAGATTGTTGGTCATGAGCTTGAGGATTGTCCAAAGATGATTGCTAAAGTTGAAAGGATGAACATGAGACAAGACAACTATGAAGGAATTCAAGAGACTGAGGGCATGTTAGAGAGTCATAAAGAGAAAGAATGAGAGGAAGTTCGGACTACATTAGTAAATTTGAAATAAATGATAGATGTTCACAAAGATGTCATTTTACTAGAGATCATGAAAGTAAAACAACGCATAAGTGCAATAATAGAATACTTCGACATAGATTGTGTCTTGGATGAAGAAACACAAGTGAATATTATTACAAAAGGAACTTGGAAAATTTTGGGAAAGCCTACTGTGATACCTTCATTGGGAAGGATAGGCTTGTTTAAAGGAAAGATGATAACCCTATGTGGAAGAGTTACTAATGTACCTATTATTGTTGAGGGAACATCGACTGAAGAATAATTTGAAGTCATTAAATTTGTTGGGGACAATGCACCTTTCCCACTTTTGTTAGGTAAGAATTGGATTGAGAAGGATGAGATAAGAAGGAAAGCAGAGGAATAAGCCACAACAAAGAAAAAGAAAGAACAAAGGGATTTCATAGCTAGGAAAATAGACCGACTAATAAAAGAAGGAGAGGATAAGTTGAAGCAACAAAACGAAGTAACAACGTAGGAGGGACAAGAGAATTAGCTACCAAGGTTGAAAGAATGAAAGAAGGATCGAGGAAACTATCTATTTCCACTCAGGATGTGTTAAGAAAAGGGATATTAACTTCATACCCTTTCAATAGTGTGAAGCGACTGCGCTAGGAGAAAATAAGAATAAGAATGGAAAGAGGATTCCAGAAACAATTAGAGAAACTTAGATCACAGGAAAGAAGACAAGGAATCTCAATAAAAAGAAAGCTAAGTTGGAAAAGATGAAAGAAGCTACAAAGATTAGATCGAACACTTCGCAGAATCGAACCTCGCAGGAGGCAAGTTTGCAGGATTTGAACCTTGTTGGAACAACATGACTGCATAGAATGGGACTTCACTCTGGTGAAGTTATATAACCGTTGGAGGCACCCCGACTGTTAGAATGACGCTCCAGAATGGTTAGAAAACACATTTATGGGCTGATTGACCACTTTTGGATGTTGAGACCATGCCATAAAAAACATATTTACATTGTTGAAGGCATTTCTTGGCCGTTGGAAGATCCATTACGATACCCTACTTATTTAACTTGTTGGTCACTATGCCGGGACCACTTTTTGATACCTGTGATTGACTGAGATAAACAGAGAATTGTCCAAGTTTCAAGTTGTGTGATCTAAAAATATACCTCACCATCCATTTGTCTACCTTGCCTGTTTGTTTGTCTACCCCGATCTATCTATTTAAAAACTAGAATGTCGGGCAAACCTAGTGAATTAGAGAAGTCTGTTGAGGAGGTTCTTAAGAAGCTAATGACCGATAGAATGATATCTGAAGGTGTCTAGGCATCGTAGACTAGGGGATTGTAGGCTTCCCCTTTGACTGGATGTCGTTCTGGTCATGTCAACGCTGGAACTTAACAACAAAGTAAGCACCGCGAAGATTTGGCTAATGGGAAGCAAATCCCGTCGATCCTACCCGAGTATATCCTACCTTTGGCTGGCTCTGTTAACCATGACAACATCCCCTGATATTATGAGTACACCATGTTCACCACATACATTCTGAAAGGAATACGCATAGTTGAGAGTTAGTTAGGAAAGATCCCTCTACTGAAGAACAACGACTTCAACTTTGGAGACTGGAAGAACCACACCATGTTGGCACCCCACCGCTATCTCATGAAGATAACTGGAAAGAAGCCTCACCTCATCTCATAACCATGGATTAAGGAGTTGGCGCAGTCCACCGTGTTGAATGTGATGAAGATCCTGCATTTTGGATGCCACGAGGAGGTTAACGCTTGCATTAAAATCCTCCTGTCATGCTATCATGGCGGATACATGTGGGTCAACTAAAGGATTAGTGTGGATATAGTGCTGATCCACTGGATCACAAGCTTAAGTGTGAAGGGTCCTGACCCTCAATAGTTTTATCTAGGGAAGGTTTCAAATCATTCCTTGGAACAATGAATCAAGGAAGCTTACAGAGAAGTTGAAAAAGGAAAGTAAGGTTACAAGGTAGCCTCTATACAGGATGGCGTAGTGCACCTCACTTTCCAACTCATAGCTGGAAATATCGTAAGGAAGAACAACCCCACACAGGTCACTGGGTTCGTAGTGGACCTCACAGGAAAATGTGTGGAGGGAATGTAGATGAATTGGGTGAAATACCTTGTCAATGAGTTGGAAAAGGATTATCGAGAAGCCCAGGACTTGGGATATGAATTCCGTTACAGCTGGCTGATCATTTTGATCACATTTGTCACTTGGAAAATTCTTGAAGGAGCCACCTTCCTAGAGATTGAACCCTCAGAGTCATTGGTTGCTCGGTTTTCCACCTTGTGGTACACCACCAACATGATGAAGGAGTGGAAGTCCAACGCTAGGTTTCTTGCATACTATCAACAATTAAAGGTTGTCATTGAATCATTTATGCACATGACACCACATATCCTGCACTAGTACAAACCAATAGAAAAGTTCCACACAGATACACATTTCATCTACATCACTACGCGCCGAGACGAGAACCAAGGAGAGTTATAGTCATACTACAAGCTAACAGATGAAGACATGGAGTAGATTACAAAGGAGTGGCTAGAGGAATTTCTTGTACCTATCGCTGATGCAGAACTCTCCAACACTAACACCATAGGAAGCCCCATATTCACCCGAGTCGAGCATGTCGGACAATCCAGTGGGACGAAGAAAAATAAAAAGTAGGACAAAGTGTAGGATATAGAGAGTGATGACGAGGACAATGCTTCTAAAGATAATGGGTCTGGCTCACTTGAAGGAGGAGGAGGAGATGACGCAGAAGGAAAAGGAGGAGGGGATGAAGGAGAAAAGCAAGGAGGAGGTGAAGCACCTGAAGACCCCCCTATTGGAATAGTCACATCATAGAAGATGAAGATTTCTATGAATAAACCTTTAGTATGGAACAATACATACACTAATAATCCCCAGTTAGAGACCATGCTCACGGAGGATGATATCAGTCTGGTCCGCGGAGCTATGGAGGATGCTTCTGAGGACATCTTGCAGAGATATGGAGAGAAGAAGGAGGAGGTATATGGAAGGATCAAGAAGGAATTGAAGGAAGTACAACAAGCTGTTCATTTGGCCCATGCAGTACCCACTGCACCTTCCTCATCGTAGACTGCAGAATTGGGAGATGAACCAACCCAATTGAGAAGATTGGTGGATGCAACATAAGCTTGACTTCAGAGAGTCTAGGAAGAGAAGGATAAGGCTACAAAAGCCTTGAAAATAGAGAAAGAAAAAGTATTAGCATAATTAAGAGCATCACAGGACAAGGTAGCGGCCCAGGAAAGTGAGAAAGTAGAGCTTTAGGAGAATCTCTAGGAGGAAAAATCCCATCTACAAAGAGAAAATGAGCAGTTTCTCGCAGAGCGGGCCATGGTCAAAGAATTAGTGAGTAAATAATGTCACTCTATGCCAATCTTGGCATAGGAGGAGCAAGAGTTGGTCAAGGTTCAAGTAGTGAAGCTCGCTGAGACCCTCCAACATCTTCAGGCCAGGATAACAGACTTGGAGGACCAAACAATACCGAGCACCCAGCAGGAAGTGCATGACCATAGGGAGGAGACCGCTAAGAGCACACTTATAAGGATAAGAATCCTCGCCTCAGAATGAAAACAACTGAGTGATAGAAGCACACAGACATACGAATGCCTCACTGAGGATCCAAATCTAAGGAAGATGGAAGCGCAATTACAGGAGGCAGAGCAACATACATTTTTCATGCAGGCACATATGAAGCTACTCACTACGATAGAAAGAATGAAAATATCCCAGGAGAAACACACAATACAACAACATATCACTGCCCTCTGGGGTAGGGTAATGGAATTGATGTAGAAGCTACAGCTTGTGCAGGATGAATCCTGCAAGGTGGTGGAAGAGATTGATGGACATGGCTTGAAATTGGATCAAGTGGTTGCAATAGTAGAACAACGCCTGTAAGGGACTGTTATAGGATCCAGGAGCTCGCTGAGCAGGAGGCTCAGGAAAAGCAACAAGTTGAGGCAGCTCGAGTTAATCTCAAGGCCTTCGAAGCAACTTTTCTACACTTGTGTGACTCTAGATGAGTCACAGGTGAGTGTTGGGGGCTTGTTGGCCCTCGACCAAGTTTTGAGGAAACATTGGTCAGAGTTGGCCCACTTTTGGAATTTGACACATTGGTCGAAGAAGGAGCACCCAGGTAGAGTTGAGATCATGGATATCACTTATTTTGTGGGATATGTGGACCCAATAAGGGGTTCTTTATGTTTTTGTAATGGGTTATGGGATGTCGGCCCATGGGGTTTTCCCATGTTTATGCCTTATTGTAAGGGTTTGTAAAAGTATAAATAAAGAAGAATGTATGGTAGAAGTAGAAGTATTTAGAGCTAAGTGTAAGAAATTGAATGGTTTTGTGCAAGGGAATGAATGTGTGTTAAGGATTTGTTCTTGATAGAGAGTTGGCTCTGTGCCTTGACCTAGTTTTGGAAGGAGGATCCGGTGCTCAGTGCACAGATCTCCTGTTTGGTGCAAAGGTTGACTCTGTGGCTTAGTGCACATGAGTAACTGAATGTAACGTACTGACGAATAATAAAGAGGCAAAGTAGTTGGTGGACGTAGCCCCACACTAGGGTGAACCACGTACATCTCGTGTCTTATGGTTTTCTTTGTGCAATGATTATCTTTGTTATGTTTTTCTTAGTGCTTAGACTAGATATGTAATGGATATATATATGCTGCTTTAATACTTTTCTTATGTTAGAATGCTAGATCTGTTTTGGCACAGGGGTAGACCAAGGGTTCAGATCCAAGAGCACACCAACAATATCTAACTGCTGGCCCTTTCGGCTACACCTGACACACACCATCAGTTACGGGAGTAAACGACCACCTAGCCTAATCTCTCAGGCAATTACGGGAGTGAACTGTCACCTAGTTGAGTTAACTAGTCAACTAGTCTTCAGTTAACTAACTGAACACAGAGTAGTGATGAGTTAACTCAGGCAATAAAGGCTAATGCGTCAGTCTAGTGATGACACCAAGGCAAGGTTTAATTATCATGGTAATGATCCCAATGCTGGATGGTGAAAAAACCAATGCAACATCTAAACTCAACTCAACTAGTCAAACTGAAGTGTCAACTGAAAGAGAATATCCTCTAGGTGGAATATTCTCTCCTAAAATATAGGAGACTGGATAATGACTAATTATGAATAATAAACAAGGAAAAAACTTAGGAAAATTAAATCCTTGGTGTGTGTGAAGTATCTCCAACATAATCATGAACAAAAAAAAATCCCCTTTGTAATGAAGCTCATAATTTGTCCAAGTGTAACCTAGGTGTGTTTGTGGGTTAGCTTGTAGCTAGTGGATCATGTGCATGACCTTAGCATCTTCTGACCATTATTGATGTATTCCCTGCAACCAATTAGGCACCGTGAAAGATAAGGAAAACAGGGACCCTTCCTCATCATGATTCTTAGAGAAAGCATCAACCACCACATTTTATTGTCCCTTATTGTAGATAATATCAAGTCATAGCCTAACATTTTGGTGACCCACTTTTGCTACTCTAAGGAGGACAACCTCTATTCCAAGAAATATTTTAGGTTGTGATGGCCTATTTTAATATAAAAAGGACACCCCATCAAGCAAGGATGTCATGTATCAACTACATGAAGAATAGCCAACATTTCCTTCTCATAGGTGGAATTGTACAAATTTATATCATGGAATTTCTTATCAATGAAAGTGAAGAGGTGTCCCTCTTGCATTAACACAACCCCAATCCCTTTTCTCTAAGCAACACATTCCAAAATAAATAAATAATTGAATTCATCCAAGGTGAGTGCTAGTGTGGTACATATAACATATGTTGAAGACTAAAAATCTTGTTCAACCTTCTTAGTCCAACTGAAGGCATTATTTTTTAGTAAGGTGGTGAGAAGAGTGAAAATGTTACCATAGTTTTGGACAAACTTTCATTAGTAACATGTGAGGCCTAGAAGTCCACACAAAATTTTGAGGGTCTTGAGATGAGGTCAATCTTTCATCACCTCAATTTTCTTAGGATCAACAACACACCCTCCTCACTAACAATGTGTCCCACAATTCAATGTGGAAAGCACCAAAATCACATTTAGAATGTCTAAGGAATATATGTTGATTATGAAGGATATGTAAGACTAGATCCATATGTGCCACATGTGTCACCCAAGTATTTTTCTAGGCCAAGATGTCATCAAAGAAGACTAGTACAAAATGGCATATAAAGGTCTTAAATATGTGGTTCATGACACTATGAAAGGTTGAAGGGGAATTGAAAATACCTAAAGGCATTACAAAAAACTCATAATGACCTTCATGATTGTGGAAAGTCATTTTTGGAATATTGGCTTCCTTCACGCAAATTTGGTGATAACCATAGCAAAGATCAAGTTTGTGAAGAAATGTGATCCATATAGCTCATCTAAGAGATCAACAATTACCGGAATGGGAAATTGTTCTTTGACTATCAAGGTTTCAATAACTTTAAAATCATGATACATGCACCAAGTTCCTTCTTTTCTAAGAACCGTGACAATTGGAGAACAATAGTGACTTCTATTAGGATGCATGATACCATCAATGAGTGTACAATCTTTTAAATTTCATTCTTTGGGGAAAAAGGATGATTATATGGGCACACAATGGGTGGTAGGATACCAGGAAGCATGGGATGTTATGATCATGCTCTCCCCATGAGGGTGGTAACCCTTAGGGATGTTCAAAGACTTGTTGGTTTTAATCCAATACTAGCTACAAATCAAGATGAACTATATGAAAAGTGTCCTCAAAGGCTTGAATATCATGAAATTGTGAAATAATGCCAAAATGAACCTTTTTCAAAATATTTTCCATATGGCGGGAGATGATTACTTTTGGAGAGTCTTCTGTGAGACCTTTGAGAATTTATGAATTTCCATCCTTCTAAAACTCATGTATAATTCCAAGAAATCCATGGCAATGGGGTCTGATGTTGTTAGCCATTCAACACTCAAAAAAATATCACATCCACCCATTACAATGAAAAACATGTCTGTTTTTAGGGAATACTCACCCACTTTAAGTTTCATTTTTTCACACCATCCATGACATTTTATATAATCCCAATTAGAAGTCATAATTTGAAAATTGTTAACAACATGGGTATAGAAATGTGTTTCTTAGGAAACATGGTGATGAATGAAATTATGGGTGCCACAATTATCAATTAAGACAATGACCTTCCACTACTTGATATAGTTGACTAGCTTTAACGTTTGATGAGAAAAAATATTGGTCGAAGCATAAAGGGATATTTAGGGTTCTTCACATGGTTGATCAGGAGGATAAAATTCCCAAAGGATGGAGGGGATTTCCTCCTTAGTTCTACCATCAACTTCATCATTATAAATTCCCTCATAAATGGCCATAAATAATTTATGTTCCTTTCCCTAGAGAATATTTTTCATCATAGTTGTTGTAGAGACACTTGAGTTGGCATTCCACCATGTCCACCTATGTCAACTTGTGGAGCTTGAGGGGTGAGCTAGGCTAATGACAAGCCACCATATTTGAGTGGAGATATGGAGGAAATTTGGGGCATTTGGATTAAGCATAGGATATAACTTGGGCATGGAGAGCAAGCTTATTGGCCTCCAACCAAGTAGCAAGGTGGTTCATCTCTACTAAGGATATGAATTCCTATTTGAGACCACTAATAATGCATTCTTAACAAATTAATTAGTTAATTTGTTTTATTATAATATCCAAATATTCAAAATCATCAATAGAGTCTTCTACCACACTGATTTGGCACAATTTGGTAAGTTGGCCCTAAAATTTTGTATCTCTAATGAAGCAAGCAAATAGGGCTTACACAAATTGCCTCCATGTAGTGACCCCTGGAGAGTCTTTCTTATGTCATTTCCACCATTTCTAATGTTCCCTATCTAGATAGAGGAAACCTATTCATAGTTTCAATAGGTCATGTTGAACCAATATTCATATATGGGCAACCTTTATAAAGTATGCAAATTATTGCAAGACTAAGTTGTAACCATTACTTTGATAAAGTATGGTAGGGGTCCCACTAGGAAGATTATGCAATGAATTCTAAGGGGTATCATTTCATTTTGTGAAAAAAATGGTTATAACTCATGTCTTTTGAATGAAATTATATGATGATATGGAATAGTTATGAGCTATATTATATGAGTTGTGCTTCAATTTTGAATTATATTTTATATTTGGCATACAAATTAAAGGGGCTATATAAGGTTTGAGAGACATATACATTGATAACATTACAATTTTGAAACAGTGGATTGTTGGTCATGTACTTACCACTTTGATATATGTTGTATATGATCCATATGTGGCACGACTATGTGTATTAATGGTTATTGGTATTTGCATAAACTTCTAGCGACATGATAATTAAGGCAAGGAAGATGTATGGGTTAAGGTGATGGAACAACAGTTTTGGAGGTGATTTGTTTTGTTTGAAGATTATTAGGGTTTGAATCTCACAAGCTTTTTGAGCTAGTTTATCATTGAAAATATTCTACCCTCATGTAGCGGTGAACTCAAATCGACTCAGTCTTTTGGTATAACGAAATTGTGGCCATATTAAGCTTGGTCCCTGTGGTACGAGCTTGAGAACAATTTTCAAATTTGTAGCAATGATATGCAATCTTTTACTGGTGTAGATGAAATGATAGTTCGGTAACATATGTTTTTTTATTAAATGTTTTCTTCTGGCTATGTATGAGCTTTTTATTCCCTCTAGTTCACTCTACATGTTTACCTTTCAGTCCCTATTTGAGCACAACGATTTTTTATGGTTCATTTCATGAAGTATTTTGTTTTGAATGCCCATAAAGTTCATGAATATATTTAGCAGATATGTAATTGTTCCAAAACTCATGAGTCAAGTTTTGGTATTAGACTCAAATATCTTTTTGTTTGTTTCTATATCATATATATGTTCAATGGGTAAAGTTCCTTGTACCCTTTTTTGTCTACAATATATTCTCCATGTTTTTTCCATAAAACTAATGGGTTATTCTGTTCGACCATTCTCTTATGAAGGAATAAAGAAGTGTCCTTTGTTTGTCGAATATTTAACCCTGTGTATGTTGCATATATTGACTGAGAATTCCCTTGTAAAAGAAACTTTATTTGCGCCCAACTTTCCATACAAAATTTGTGTCCTTAAATAATCCTCTCTTCCCTCCGTACATTAGTTCATACTATGGTATATTCTTCTCAATAAACATATGAGTTCTCTTTTACAAAAGGCCCCTGAGATTAGACATTTTATAAAAATAATATTAGAATATGATGACAATGATTATCATGTATCATTGTATTTTCATGAAGGGAGGTTCACACTTCAAATATGGGAATTGTTTCATACCATACTATAAAGGGCCTTGTCTTAAATAAATATTTTTAGCTAAGTCATACAAACCTTTTTAATAATGTTGCTCTATTAAAACATATTAAGAGTCTAACCTTTAATACTCGACAATAAAACTCTTGCATGCCTTATCCTTATGTCATTCAACAGTCCCACATTACTATAAGCCTATCATTCTCATAACAGAGTCATTGCAAATCATATTTCATGAATATTTTGTGAAAGTTCTATTTTTTTTTCATTTGCATGAAGTTGAAAGCTTTCTTGAATTGAATGGATGTTTTATGATTGTAGATGAGATTTTTTAGTCATGGATCAAGGGGATCCTGAAGAGGACAAGGGAGAAGGACAAATGCTTTTGGCCAAGAACGAATGAATGAAAGGATTAGGTTCATTGTCCACTTCAATGTTTTTTTTTTGTAAATAAGAAGTATATATATTAAGTACCTTCTAGAGCCGAAGCTGAGTAGCAAAATACAAAGATAACCCTGCTGAGGTTACTGGACTGCCCCAACATAGGGGAAACCAGTCTAGCTAGCCTATGAGTCACCATAAGTATTATAATAAGCTAAGAAAAAGTTAACAGACAAACTGTTCACCATCTAAGACTTGAGGATTGACAAGACTTGAAAACACTATAGAACTAGACACCTGGTGAGTAGTCTGACCACTTGGCTTGGGGGTCCTCTGTCCAAGGCTCCTCCTCAACATACGTAGTCTGGTCTGACCAAATCTTTCCAGCTTTCACGTCGCTCATAGTTTCATCAACATTGCTCTCTCGCCCGAACTTCTCCCGATCCCTTTCTGCTGAGCACTGCGCGTCGTCCTGACCTTCTCCCGTATCTGCAGTCGGCTCCTCCATTGGATCATTTTCGATCGGGCTTGAGGAGAGAGCTTCCTGCATGGAAGAGAGAGTCCGAAGAAAGAGCTCCACTTTGGTATCTGTATATTGCAGGCGGTAGTGGAGGTCCTCCACCCCCTAGCGGATACCAAAGACCAGATCATAAAGGGCAGCCAAGCTGTCTCTAAGCTGCGCAGCATTGAAGGAGTCCGTGAATTGTTGTTCGCCCCCCCTAGACACACGGTGAGGAGGAGGTTCGCAACTCAAATTGCCCAGAGGGTCAAGGACAGGCATGGGGGCAGTGGGATTCACCGGAGGGTTGAGAAGGTGCCGCAAGGGCAAACTTGGAGACCTGGGAACCATTGCCATGCAATTGAAATGCGAGTTCATTGGGACATGAGAGGAAGCCAAGAAGAGCTCAGACTGAAGGTGGGGGGAGGAGCAAAAGGAGGGTGAGTTGGAAGGGGAGACTGAGGGTCAACGAGGCTTCCAAGGAGAGCCCGTCCTTGGTCTTCCCCTTGGACGAGTCATGAGTTGGCCAGTGCGACTGGATGAGGTAGTCGAGAGCACCTGGTGAAGGCGAATGGCCGGGGAGTAAGCAGGGACGATATCGAACCAGAGTGTTCGAGTAGGGTCAAACCATTGCAGCGACAGAATGAGCTCTGCGGGAATCAAATGGAGGCGAATGACCAGCATTGCGAACCACAACATACAAAAGCGCCGAACGGGAGAGAGGCCTGCGTAAATGCCCCTTTGCATCACAGTAAATTCCATTTAATCGCTGAGGAGGGTGGCGGGCTGTGGCACAAGCCCATCATGTGGCTCCATGCTCTAGTGGCTGATGCCTTCTCCCGTCGTCTTCCACGTTGAACGCACTAACACCCCATCTGGGGGATTGCCCACTTCAATGTTAACTCTGATGAGTTTAATCATTTGGAATGTACATGGAACCTTTTCTTGGGTGGAAAACAAACCTTTCCTAATCCTTTGAGACCTATGAATGTGCCCCTACAAGCCCATATGAGTATTGTTGGCATTCCTCTACATCCACAATTTGGCCCAGCAAATGATGGGTGGGAAATAAACCAAAACAAACTATTTGAGGGAATGAAATATGGCCTAGCACTCAAGAAAATCATCCTCAACTTGACATTTTTGTTGATTATGTTGCTCCTTTTGCTGATTCTTTCTCTCAAAATAATCCTTACATTGACGTTAAATCCTCCTCTTTGAAGCTACCAGCGTATGAAAAGGGAAATCTATGAAATAATCTTCTAGTTTAGAAACCTCGAAACCTACTTTTTTCCACTCCAAGGCTAGTGCAAAGGAGTTACAAGGAGAGGATAGGAGGGAAATTTTTTCACTTAGACATGTTTCCTGAAATATCTCAGTATTAATATTTTATGACTATGACATTTATAATGATATGGATAAGTCTTTGACTTGGTTTGACATTTTCAATTTTTGGTTATTAAAGACATTTTGTTTTATTTTAGCAATGTTGGATGGACAAGGTGTGTGTGTGTGTTGTCTTCAATTCATATTATTATTGCATGTGGGGAATGATTCCTTATTTCATAATATTTATTCAGAATGATTAAATGATATTAGTTTTCTTCCCTTACGAGAGTCTAGTGGGACCCCCGCCTACCTTTTATATATTTTTTACATATATCCTTCCCTCTTATTCAACTACTCCATTTACTCCTAGTTAGTATTTTACTCTTGTATCAATTTATTAAGACAATTGAACTGAATAACTATTTAAGGAAGATACAAAAAGAAAGGAGGAGATAAATGAAAGGGAATTACTACATCACATGAGAGATAAGTCAAAGCTTTGAGAGTTTTTACCAGTGATAATATTTTCATCATTCCTAAGTTTTTCTGAGTTAAACTGCTTTGTTGATAACAGGGATTTACTCGAAAAGTGACAAAGAAAGATGGGTGATATTGATCTTTGTGGTCTCCCCCTTAAGGTTATTCATTTTTCTGCAATTGTTTGCACATATTAGAAGTTTTGAAATATGTCTAGTGCTAATTAGTGACACATTTTGCAGACTTTAACTAAGTTCTTTGTTGGAAAACTGGTTTTCATGTATGCCAATCTTAGAAGAAGCCCTAAAGAAAATCCCAGAAGCCCCTAAAAATTATGATGATGTGTCCACTTGAATAATCCTTGAAGATCCTTGAAGGAGCTTTGGCATAATTGTATATAACTCCAAAGTGGCCCCTTTATGGTGTAGCTTCTAAGCATGGCCCTCAAGGGATGCGATAACATGTGGTTGTTTCCACATACCCACTTTGAGTTGTACACAAATGGAGACTTAAAGGATACTTGAATAATCCCTAAGACCAAGTGAATAATTCCCTAAATTCAAGTGAATAATCCCCTAAAACCAAGTAAAGAAGCCCCTAAGGTTGGCCATCCTTAAGGAAGAGGTGCAACCCAAAAGTTGTGACCCTTGGTCGCACCCCCTCATGTGGAGAAGAATCATATAAATAAGAGGATCCTCATTTGGAATTTGAATCACAACAATTCGACCTAGACAAGGAAGAGGAGTGAATTTCCAAGGGAATATGAAGTGAAGAAGGGCAAAATTCCAAGGGAAGATGAAGTCTTGTGATGATTTGTTCTAAGGCTTTTTTTTGAAGGTCATCTTGGCATTTTAGATATAATTTTTTTCTAGAATGATTTAGATAGAAAAAAAAATGGAGGTGCTTCAAAAGAGATATCGAATAATATTGGACACGAATTTCAGGTCTTGACTCATTACAGGTTTGGAGTTATACTCAATGGAAGTTGAGGTTTTTAAAACTAGGGTTTTTTTCTTCAAAATGAGTCATCTTTCCATTTTCACTATAACATTTTTTTCGAGGATGATTCAAGGAGAGAAAATTGAAGGAATTTTATAGAGGATATCAAAGAAGACTGGGTACAAGTTTCATATCATGATTCATTATAGTTACATAGTTATACTTTTTTGAAGTTAGGGTTTGCGACTAATCCAAAAACTATTCCCAAACATGTATTCGAGATAAAAAAAATTATATATGAAGCTTGGTAGGAAAAAATTGAATTACAATTGTTGCATTAGAAGGAGAATAGATCCTAATATTTGAGGTCCAAGTTTCAGAATAAAAAATGAACAATTGATCTCGTAGCGAATCTTACAAGTTTGCATATTTGAGGTACAATTCTGAGTAGTTTTATATGCAGATTTAAGAAGTGATTTTGGGATTGTATTTGAAGGTTGATTTGATATTGTATCATAATTTAAAATATTCCACGGGGATTGGTGTCTCCTTCCAGTAGGTGCTGGAAAACTCAAGGAGTGTGTGATTCCTTCAAGTTGGTGCTTGTAAAATCTTGAAATTACTTAAGAAAAGTTTTTGTGGTTTTCTCCCAGTTGGGTTTCCACATAAAAATATGTGCAATGTGTTTGAGTTTATGTGATGATTAATGAAATGATTAATGGTTAATGTTTATGTATTTCTTGAAGGTTAAAATTGTTGAAATAACTCTATATTGATTCAACCCCCCTCTTAGTATTCTTGATTATTCTAACAATTGGTATCAGAGTGGGGAAAATCATGTTTTTTGGAGAATAAGTATGAAATCATTTTTGTAGGAACATGGGATTGATGTTTGAAAAGTAGTAGTAAATGAATACACTGCACCAACTTCTCCCCCAACAGATAATGCTGGGAAAAATCTTAGTGAATAAAATTCAAAGGCTATAATTCCATTCTAAGTGGTCTAACAAGTTCATAATTTGTTAAGGTTATGAATTGTGATTCTGCAAAGGAAATATGGGACAATCTTGGTAATGTTTATGAAGGAGATTCTAAATTCAAAGGGGCTAAGCATTAGACTTAAAGAGGACAATTTGAAAATTTGAGAATGAAGGAAGATGAAGGTACTGCACCTTATTTTCTTAGATTTGATGAAATTGTGAACACTATAAGAGAACTGGGAGAAAATCTTGAAAATTCATTTATTGTGCAAAAGATAATGAGATCTCTCCCATTGATATTTAACCCTAGAATCTCAGCTCTAGAAGAAAGACAAGATCTGGCTATGTTGAGCATGGATGAATTACATGGAATACTTACATCTTATGAAATGACAACAGAATAGGAAAATCCATCCAGAAGGGAAGCAACTTTCAAAGCCTCCAAAAATACAAGAAAGAATAAGCCAAGGTCAAAACCATACTCCAATAATAGTGATGATTCAAACAATGAAGAAGAAGACAACTTTTTTAGAAAGATGAAAAGAGGAACCGCCCAGTACAAATGTAAGCTTCCTTTAAAATGCTTTAATTGTGTTAAAGTTGGCCATTTTGCTTCCAAATGTCCTTATGCAATGGGTTCAGATAATGATGAAGAATAAGTTCCTAAGAAAGAAAAGAAATACCGGAAAAGAGACAAGGAAAGAAATAAAGGAAGATTTTTGAAAAAGAAAAGTCTTTATTCAAAAGATGATAGTTCCTCATCCGATGAAGATGATGATAGTGACAATGACTCAAGAAGAGTACTCTTCATGGCATTAGAGACTCAAGAGGAAACTACTAAAAATAATGAACAAGACTATGAAGAATAAGGAGAAGTGAATCTTGAGGCATAATTGATCAGTTCCTTAAGTGATATAAGGATAGAAAGGAAGAAAAACAAGTCTCTCAAAGAAGAGTTATGTAAACTGAAGGAAGGCTTTCAAAACCCTAGCAAAAATCCCGAAGAAGCCAAGAAGACTATCATCGATCTAAGGATTCAGTTGGAAGAAGACAAAGTGATTGAAGAAACACTCAAGAGACAACTAGAAGTAAAGAATAAAATAATAGAGCATATGGAAGCTAAAATAATCTCACTAAGAAAGGAACTATAGAAGAAGGACATCCAACTAAATTTTGGCAATAAAACTAAAATACTAGATGAAATCATTTGCAATAAAAAACCATTCTATGAAAAGTCTAGACTTGGATATGAAAATAATAATAATGATGAGGGTTCAAGATCCATGATGACAGGAAATGAAGTAGAACAAAGAAGTAATGCAAATACTATCAAGGGTTCCATCAATAAGGAAGAATGCAAGCCTCTAAAGGAGGACATAAACAAGAAAGAAAGAAGAATCAAGAAGAAGATCGTGCATTCAAAGGAAAATGGAATCAACAACCAACAATGAAGAAGACTCAAGAAGAATATTATGATTTCATAAGAACAACACGAACTAGAAGACCACCCACACTCCAGTACCAAATTAATTTTCTTGGCTTGTGTTATTCTTGCAATAATTTTGGGCATAAGGTCTTAAATTGTAGAGCCCCTGCAAATGGTAGAAACGTCTAGAACAAAAGTAGCTATGAAAATCCCAAGAATCCTTATGAAGGAAATTATCCCATAAAGCCTCATGAGGCATTTGACAGAAATTATAACACTTTTGGTGCTCTGGGTTATGAAATTGAATGCTACAAATGTAAAAATTTTGGACACATAACCAGAAATTACATAAGTGATTTGATAGTTTCTTGAAGGGAAACTAGGCATGTTCCTTTCAATCATATAGGGGAACAACATAGAACTTGGAAAAAGAAGCAAGAAGATATGAAGCTTAAGGGATGTGGGTTTTCCTTACGAGCCCAAAATAGAAGAAGCCATTGGTATATTGACAGTGGATGCCCAAAGCATATGACTAGAGAAAAAAATAGATTTGTAACATTAAAGAAAGAAAAAGAGGGGTCTGTCAGGTTTGGAAATGATAACTCAACCAAAATTGGAGGAAAAGACACTATCAATATTAGAAACAAAATTATTGTGGCAGAAAATGTCCTACTTGTTGAAATATGAAGAATAATTTTCTAAGTGTGAGACAAATGTGTGATCAGGTACACACACATATATTCAATTCAAAATAATGAGAAACAAAGAAAGAAGGATCATGAAGACTAGTGGCAACAACGATAAGGACTCCAAACAACATATGCATCTTGAATGAGATTGAAGAAGAAATATGTTGTTTGGGAAAAGAAGATGAAAGTTGGCATTGGTATAGGAGAATGGGCCATATACACTTTGATAATATTGTCAAGATCAACAAGAAGCAAGTTGTAAGAGAAATGTCATAAATTACAAAGTCAATGAATACTATGTGCAAGCATTGTCAACATGGAAAACAAACAAAAGTTGAATTCAAGACAAAGGAATACTCTATGATAAAGCCATTGGAGATTATAAACATTGATTCATGTGGGTCCATGAGAATAAAGGACTGGATGGTGAACAATACTTCTTGCTACTCATTGATGACTACACCAGAATGACCTAGGTTTGCTTTCTCAATAAAAAATCAGAAGCTTTTGAATGTTTCAAGGCATTAAAGGAACTGGTTGGGAAACTTATTTGAAAATCAAATGCTTAAGATCATATAATGGAGGTAAGTTTACTTCAAATGAATTCAGGGATTTCTGTGAATAACAAGGAATACAAAGACAATTCTCAACAGCTAGAACACCTCAGCAAAATGGAGTTGTTGAAAGGAAAAACATAACTATACAAGAAATGGTCGGAACCATGTTGAATGACTCCAAGCTAAGTGATACATTTCAGGGACAAGTAGTGCATACATCCGTTCATATCTTGAACAAAGGATTGATCAAAAGTAATAGTGATAAGACTCCATAGGAGTTATGGAAAGGAATATCGACCAATGTTGATCCATATTTTATGAGAAGAATGAAATGAATACAGATTATTAAAATATTCTTAACACAGAATAACAGAGATACAGTAAAACTAGTTTTCTATTCAATAAGGAAATATGCTGAAACTGTAAAATGCAGCAGAAAACAAGCTTGTTGGAATGGTGGCGGCTTATCTCTAAGAAGAGATGTGACAAATGTGCTCATTCGCAAGAAGATGATTACAATGAGGCTCTGAAGGTCGTTTTAAAATAAACAGGAATTTCAAAAACCATAGACATCCAAAAACCTAACCCTAGGATATGAAGCACCCAAAAGTCATGTGGGCTCCGTTTGGGTAAGTCAGTACATCAACTTCCCAGGGTCATAACTTTTGCATATGATATTTATTTTAGGTGCATGATAGCTCATTGGACGTCGAGGAGATTCATTTTTGGGGCTCAATCAGAACCTTTGGCTATCATTGAGAAGCTCGATCATGAAAAACCTTCATTTAGGCCCTCAAAATGGCCCCGGAAGTTAAAAACTGCTAAAAATAGTAAATTGCCAGAAAATTGTTTTGAGCGACTTGGAAAAGGTGGGTGGCCACAGATATCCACCTGGGTCAACTTTCAAGAACTTTAGAGTGTTTTTAAGAAAGTTTTACATAAAAAGGGAAGACAAGAAGATTGGAAAATTTGACTAAAGTGTGGACGAAGGCATATTTCTTGGGTACTCTTGCAAAAGTGAAGCACATAAGTGATACAATCTAAGACTAGAGAAGATAGTAGAAAGAATCAATGTAAAATTTGATGAAACAAACTTTCCGAATACCATAAAGGAAAACATAAATTCAAACATCTTTGAAGAACATGAAAATTAAGAACTAAAGCAAGAAGAAGAGGAAGAAGAAGAATAAGAATAAGAAGAGATGCAACCAAAAACAAAACAAGAAGAAAAAAATCAGCAATATTTTAAGACACCTTCCAGGATACCTAACCGTCGGGTTCAAAAGAATCATCCACCAAAACAAATCATTGGAGATATAGGTGTTGGAGTAGAAACCAGAAGAAGAAAGCAAGCACATACACATGAACAAGGAAAATTTTCATTACTGTCCACAGTTGAACCAAGTAACTTTGAGGAAGCCAGAAATGATGAACATTGGACCAAGGCTATGGAAGAAGAACCAAATCAAACAGAGAAGAATGAGACATGGGAACTAGTTCCAAGACCAAAGGACAAAAATGTGATTGGGACAAAATGGATCTTCAGAAACAAGCTAAACAAAGATGGACAGGTAACCAGAAACAAAGCAAGACAAGTGTGCAAAGGATATGCTCAAGTTGAAGGAATATAGTTTGAAGAAACCTTTTCTCTCGTGGATAGAATGGAAGCAATCAGAATGATCTTGGATTATGCATGCTCGAAAAGGATCAAATTGTATTAGATGGATGTAAAATCAACTTTTATAAATGGAGAATTAGAAGAAAAAGTTTACATAAAACAACCAAAAGAGTTTCTACTATCAGAAAAGAAAAAGTATATTTGTAGATAGAAGAAAGCTTTGTATGCACTTAAGCTTTGAGAGCTTGGTACTCAAGATTGGACATGTACTTACAACAACAAGGATTTAGAAGGGGAAATGTAGATAGTAACCTCTACAGAAAGTGGATCAAGGCAATATGATTATTATTGAAGTGTATGTTGATGAAATCATCTTTGGAAGTGATGATGATAGATTGAGTAAAAAATTTTCCAAGGATATGCATAATGAATTTGAAATGTCCCTACTTGGGGAGTTGACTTTCTTCTTAGGAATCCATATATCTCAGCTAATTGAAGGAATTTTCATTTACCAAACCAAGTGTTGAAATTCAACAAGGGATGTCCTCATTCATGTTTTTGTGTTTTGTCATGGGGGGGACATAAAGTCATGTTTCCTAGACATGTTTTAATTGTAAATTGGATTTTTAAATAAAGTGATTTTATAAAGTGAATGTAATTTATAACTTAAATTGATTTTGAGTTGTGGGACCCAAAAGTATTTAATGTGCATTTATTACTTACTTTGTAATTAATGAGGCGCATTAAATGTGAGTCCTTAGATTAGACTTATGATAGCCATTAGATTGAGTTGGTTATGTAGGTAGGGTTTCTTGGGAAAAGAGAGAGTACATATACATGTTTGGGAAATAAGAAAAACACACACACACACAGACACACACACACAAAGCATATTCATTAAGTCAAATCAGGGCACGGGTTAAATGGTTCAGTTTGTTGATTGGTTATATATAAAGGATCATTGCATATTTTCCCTCATTGTTGGCTCTTATTTCTCAAACATTTAATTTCTTGTGATGCTTGTATCTTCAATTTTATTGTTCTTATTGATGTTGTTATAAGTTTCAATTTTTCAAAAAAAAATTACATACATTTCTGTTTTGATATTGTATTATTCTCTTTATCCATTTTACTTATTTTATTTTATGCATAGCTAAAGTAAAAAGACAAATGTAAAATCAAATATATTATAAAAATCAAATTAAATTTAAAGTCAAAATTCCTCTTGTTGGGAATTCTCATTTTCAGCCTTTGGCTATAAATGAAGGGTGATAATCCAACTTATTGCATCTATCCTAACAACGTCTAAAGTGTTTTGCAAGAAGCATGATCGTTTTTCTCTCAATAGGTCATTTGTTATGGTATGAAGGGAAATGCAGTGCTATATTTGGTCAACCCAACTAATTGGAGAGGCTTTGTTATGTCATTTCCATTATTACCAATGTTCCCTATCCAAATAGAGGAAACTTATTCAAAGTTTCAATAGGTAATCTATTATGGCATGAAGGGAAAAGTAGTGCTCTATTTGGTCAACCCAACCAATTGGATTTAACCCAACAAACTTATTTAGATCAACTTTAGGAAAACGATGCATCAAATTGTGGGAGTGAACAAAAAATGAGAATTCATTATTGAGGCCTTCTTCCTCCCTAATGTGATTACCCCTTGGGAACCTTCACCAAATACATTGCTTCCTTCCTTAAGCTTACCCTTCATATTTGTAATTTGATCAAAACAAAGGCTAACTTGTGCAGTGAGGGAAGACATGTTGGTTTACATTTTGTTAACTAATTGGGAGAAAGACTCAACCATTTTCTTTATTTCATCCATGGATGACATACTATGAGTGTTTGTAATGGGACCAGTGGATCCATCGAAGAGGTTAACCAAGAGGAATCTATTGAGAGGGACCACACACAATAGTAATAACAGGTCCATAAAAAAATAGTTATTGTAGAGTAACACCATGATGATCAACGTCACACAAGGGTTATTTTGAGATAGGTCTCTTATAATTGTGTTGGTGGGCCCACAAGAATTTTTTTTCTTTTAAATCTAGGGGGAGTATTACTCCCTTCTAACTAAAACTGAATGGATGAAATTCCCAAATTCCTGATATTGTAAAATGTGTAGGAATTTCATTGCATGTGCCAGATAAGCTAGGGTTTGTAGAAAGAGGCTAGGATTTGTAAGGCCCTAAGGACATAGGAGTGTCAAGTGTTATATATTTTTGATATAATGGATGATTTCCAACAATAATACTCAGTTAAATATTTCATGGCACCAACTAAGGAGGATAGACCGCACCCTTAATTGTACTACCCAATTCCTTGGTATGAAAGAGTGATCTCCCTAAGTGTTATTCTCAGTGTATTATAATAAGAGGACAACTAACATGATTATGTAAGGCCAGTTTTAGGTGTTCCTATAGGGATTTCAATATACTAGAGGGATGGGTAAGAAAAATATGTATACATGTGTTATCTGATGTGGTATTACTCGAAGGGAAACCAACAAAGGTTACAAGGGTGTCCAACCATGCGACACCTCTTGTATTTTCTATGTGTATTCTTATAACGTCATAGGTTTTCCCATTGAACAAAAGATATTTGTGTTATTTCAATAAGTTGGAACATGTTTCTAGCCTAAAAAAAAATTCTAATATTGGAGCACATGTTGGCACAAGGAAAGTGTTACAATACCATTTGTGGTGTTCCTTATTGGTTGAAACATAATATTTAGATAAAAATAAATAGAATATAACTATGGAAAGAAAATAAATAGAGAAATATAGACAAAAATATAGTTCCAGAAATAAAATAACAAAACCATAATTGGAAAATAGCGCATTAAGCAAAGATTTATTGATATTCAAAACTAGATGCATTGCTTGCTTGCATCCTGAAGGAGGAAACCCCCAACATGAGAAAGTCTCTAAAAACAATAATATTCACTTGACAACTAATCACATAGCCTATAACACTATATATATTTTCTAATTGACCAAAACCCTAACCACCTAGTGGACCTCCACTAACGAGGTCTCAACTAGTAACTTGTGGACCTTCTTTAATGAGGCCACTTACATTTATTGATTTTACAATCTATTACATTGTGGGGCCTTATTTAATAAACAAGGCATTGAATACATTAAGTAACAATGTATAATACTAACTATGGGAGTTAGGGTGGGACTTGAATATAAATAGTTAGTCCCGAATGAAATGTGAGATGCATTATTTTGTTAGTGTGTGCATAAAGACTTACATTTAATTTCATTAGTTTATTATCTTCTTTTATCCCCTATGATAAGTTTTTTGTTCGACAATGGTAGGAAGGACCAACTATTTACCCAAGGATCCTTTAGAGATGAGAAAATAAGATTCAATGCCCGGGGGGGGATGAGGCATAAAAGGGGCAAGGAAAGATGATTAAGGGTTGGAGAATTTGTGGATACTTATTTTTCATAGAGTTAGAGATGGAGTTAGTGGAAGAACTTGGGATATTGTATCTTATTGCATCCTATTGGATGGTAGTGTTGTTGTTCTTGGTGCCTCATGCATGAAGGGCTAGGAAAACGAAGGGTTTCCTAAAGTTGGAAGTCAACTAGGCTCTTAGTTAGAAAGGAGGTTTAATTCTACTCTAGGTAAGTGGCAAGGGGGAAGCTAGATATTTTTTGTTGCATTGAACTATTACACTATACTAGGACAAGTTAAGAAATTAAAGGAGGTATCATTTTTTTTAAATTAAATGTTTTCTCTAATAAATTCTAAAATTATATCCTACAAATTCTCTTAGTAAATTTCAATCAAATGTTAGTTTACTTTCCTAAAAATTCAACATTTAACAACCAGGAAACAAGCTTGATTTTTACTCTAATCCAATTAGAATTCAATAGAGAAACTAAACTAGATAAATTTTAATATTGTAAACTAGTGAGAAAAACCTATGTTGCAATAGATTTATGTCATAAGTAATCAGATGAAGTAATTGGAAAATTATAGTACCATGTTAAGGATTTAAACCTTGCAGGGTGTTACACTCCATTCATAAAACTATAACTCATATAGTAGAATTAGCTTGATACCACCACCCAAAATCATAAACTACACCTCTATGCCCTTCGGCACCTCCATTAGAAAGGAAAAATGCAGGACACCATTTTTAGACTAGAGATGGAACCCTCATTTGTATTGTGTGTGTGTGTGTGTACACACACATATGTATGTGTGCATGTGTGTGTGTGTGCGCACACACACACACACACACACACACACACACACACCCATAGACACATGCATGAATAAATTTAACATCAATGAAGAAAAAAATTAAAATGCATAAATAAATTATACTTAAAATCATTCTCATCAATTACGCTAAGTAATTTTGACATTAACAAACAAACAAATGAAAATTCATAAAGAATTACACTTAATATCGTTTTCGTCATCAGTCAAAGAATTTTTTTTTCAAGAAAATCACCTATGGCCCATTTTGGACAAGTCATAGTAGCCTCTTAAATTTCATCTACCACATCATGAGAATGATCCCTTTCAAATTCTAAAATAAGATAACCAACCAAAACAAAAACACAAAACACACAACCACATAGTTAATGGGATATATGACTCTCAAATGGAATATTTTCATTAGCCATGTGGTGAGTGACAGGTGCCTGAATTGGCATACTTTCAACACTCGTATAATATCTTTTTTCTTACCATTTTTCATTAATCATTTCCCTTTTTATACTTTCCTTATCTAGTTTGCCTCACTTTTCATTAAGTTATGAATCTCCCCCCATATGCCATTTTTATACTATTCTTGCATATTTCTTAAGGAATTTGTTATGATCATACACTAGCATTTCTATACAGAGCAATTATAGTGGTTTCCTTTTAGTAGCTGCAACATTTTACAATGGGTGCAATTTCTCACCATAGTTGCAACTCCAAGCACAATATGACATTGTTATTGCAATTCCAAGATTGACATACCAACGCACCTCCACATGGAAATCCAAAACACAGTTTTGTTCCTAAGATTGAAGACATGGATCTGGGTGGATCAAACCTTACCCAACTTGCACGTGTGGACCTCCCGTATGAGATAAGGGTACATACCAAAATTAACATAAGTTTTGAAACAACCAACTTTCGTCCAAATTTTCGAGTAGATGAAGATGAATTTGAAATATCCGCGACATGGGTTTTGTTTGTAGCACATCAAGTTGAACCTCTCTCAGGTCGTTTTCTAGAAAAAGCTACAATTTGAGAGAAAATGATGGTTCTTTATCACTTTGCCTAAAATTCTCTCCATTGCCGCAATTCCGAGCCAACACAGGTCCAACCTTTACTAAAATTTGAAAATATCAATGTAAATGAATGAATAACCGATTCTCATGGCTTTCCATCCATCTCTTTGTGCTATTTTAGACATCTGTATATTGTATAAGAACCTCTACTTCCTTAGAGTTGGAGGAGAAGGAGAATTTGTCTAATAATTGCATTTCGTTGTTATTGTAATGTTTAGACTTATGCAATATAATTTAGTTTTGTCTTCATGTTTATGTAATGGTGTGTTGAACGTTCATGCTATCTTGATTCCATACACCAGTGCCTTGTCTAAGGTGGTAGACCCCCCTCCTTAGTCAGGTATTGCATGTATATCAGCATAGTACTTAACATTTCAGTTATGTTTATTTTGTAGTTGTTATGTTTTCTTAATTATGTTGCAATTCCATATTTCATAGAATAGTTAATTGTGATTCTAGTGTGGTTAATGTTTAATTTCTTAGTGTTGAGAATTTTGTAACTTTAAATTTTAATTCAACATTCATTCGATTTCTCTAACTTCATGATTACCAATGTTGCTACAGTTTTAAGATACTTCAATTCACAACGTTGTAAATTTTGTTGTGTTGAAGTTTGCATTGTTGCAACTCGTGTCATTGTAATTTCTTTTGTGTTGCAACTTTGTATGCAATTGCACTTCATTTCATCTATTTCCTATATCTTTTCTCTTTAACAATTTTTGATTGATATTATTGAATTGATGTTGGATGAGCGAACACATGATTGTTATAAAATAAGAATTTGATTGTACTTGAAGCAAGTCACCACTAGATCATAGCATAGTTTTACTTTCATGCAAGTGTGATTTCAATTCCACAAAGTGTGATTTAATTTCTACAAGTGTGATTTTAAGTCTTGTAAATGTGATTTTAATTCTACAAGTGTGATTTAATTTTTGCATGTGTGATTTAAATTCCACAAGAGTGACTTTCTTTTCCTGCATGTTCAAGAAATTTACTTTTCTACAATTCATAATTAACATAGTTTGGTGACTTACTTAAATTATTTTGAATTCTTGATTTGTGACATTAAAAATACTACAACTCTTGATCAAAACAACATTAATTTTTCATATACTAGTGCACAACAATTTGTAATTAAGTTATGACCTCAGATTGATAATTAAATGAAAAACAATTCAACTCACTAAGTTAATTAGGAAGTAATAGAAAATCCCATCAGTGATATCAATCCATTTTATGGCGGGGAGTTGGAAGAATATTGTCTAACATCAATCACAAAAACAACCAGTCAAACAACCAATCTCAATTAATCATTGTAGCCACAAATCTCATCCAATCATTGTAGACATTTAACCAAGAGAAAATTTTCCAAAAAAGTTATCCCAAAATTTTTATCATTTGATGTTGATTTTTGTTATAGTGTTTGCTTCCTTTTCCTACACATACCTGCATTCTTTTCTCTTCTAGAGGTTGTCATGGAAGAGGTGAAGACATAAATTTAAATAACAAAAAATAGGTAGGTTTGAAAAGTTCAATACACAAAAGAAGGCATCATTTGAGGCTTAGCAAAGCATGGTCGGGGTGCAATGGCTAGGTTGTTGTTGCTCTTTTCTTATTTATATATATTAATGGAAATGAAAAGATTGTGTATAACTAGTTTGGAGTAATCAACCAACGTCAAAAGCATGAAATATTATTAAGGTTAAGAACCCAGGATAATAGGTTTTGATTAATATAAAAAATATTAACATAGTCAAGGTGAATATCTAACAAGATTCATGTGTCTCAAATATCATTTTTATATTGTGAAGCAATATCATGGTGACAATTTGATTGACAGTGTGGAGATTGAATCTAGCATTGTTCTATTCAACGATTGTTGTATTTACTCAAGATTCCTTGAACATGAAAGACACACAACTCTGAAAAATAGTCTATGATGTACTTGTTGATGTAGATCAAATCAAATTTGGAGGACAAGATAGAGATTTTTATTCTAGGCTACTAATAGGTTGAGGGTTTAAACTTCAACTCCGTCATTTTCCTAGAATTTCAACCATGTGGAGAGCCAAGTATTCAACAGAGACATAAATTACAAATAGAGGAATAGAGAAAGAGACCTAAGATGATGATGGATGCACAACCCCTCGATGCCTCAAATAAATTTCTTTCTTAAATCTAGTGTATATATCCATGTTTATATAACACTTCTTAGGTATCAATAATTTTTCCGGTATGTATACAAAGAATAAGTCATCTCTATTTTCAAAACATGCATGCACAATAACTAGTTTGAGTTCAATTAAAAAGGGTTTTAGGGATTCCTCCCATTAATTGCAAATTCTAAGATTATTGGCATATGATCAGATCCACCACCCAATCCATTCCATTGCCCGACTTGAACTGGGTCATTTAATTTAATAAAGAGTCACTCACCAAAAATCTGTTACGACATTTTGCAATTCTACCCTTACAAGACCTCATGTTCCTTTGGGTAGGGTTCAACTTCGTTGGTTCAAGTTTGTGAAAAAAATAATCAAATAAAACATCCATGTTTGTATTTAGGTCCCATACTTCATCCCTTCCCTATAAAAAATTCAGGGCTCCACCGATGATAATGTGCCTTTGACTAAGCGGACCCATTGAGAACAAATTATTCTAATAAGTTAATAGATCAACGTAAGTCCCATAGAGACTTAGCACAATAACCTCTACTCCAAGCTCTTGTGCATGGAGAACTATGCCTAAACTAGTGGAAAAGGAAAATATATTAGAACATTTAAAATTCCTCTTCCTCCAACTTAAAATCAGTTTCCTTGACCTCCCTAAGGCACAAACAAAACATGACTCAAATTCTCTAAGAAGCTTTTCTAGCTCACAAACAAACTTTTGACCATCACCCATATTTCTTGTAGAAGTAAACCTTCCACTTTGTGAACTTGAACGAGTATATGAAAGGAAAGTTTTTTTAAAGTTTGTCCAAGCCGCTCACATTCAAAGACATAAAAATCATGATGTACAACTCCTTGGGGTGGCAACTTCTATAAGGATTCCATCTAATAAGCATTGTTTTCTAGTCAAAACCTCCTTTCTCACTTTCTTTTGAGCCATAAACATCAAATATGCCTTGCCCCTTCTATCCCTAGAGGTTCCATAAGTATCATTTAAAACTAAACCACCCTCCATCCCCAAAACTACATTCCTACCCTTGCGATTCCTTGGTCTAAGGGAGCACCAATGGGAAACCTTAGATGAATTCCCTTTTTTGAAGCACCTTCAAAGGAAGAACAAGAAGAGTCTAGTTATCTACTACCCCCAATTTTGTTAAAGGGCTCACCCAACAATATCCCTCCAACATTAAGCTACCCAAAAAATAAAGGGGGAGACCCCTTCTCATAATTCCTTAAAACCTCAAGAATCATGGAGAGGGCCTCCCTGTTGTTTAAAGAATTCGTACAATGCCTCAACTCATGACTTGAACAAGATAAATATATTCTTTTAAAATTAACAGAATTCTAACATAGAATTTTTTTTGGCCAAGTCTAATATAGACTTACTAATACCATCGATGCCCAAAGATTGTATACGAGCACCGTTTGAATCTTTTGTTCTAATTTCTTGGTGTGACTAAGCATCTGCACATATGTTCTTTTGTGTATCATCAACCTCTTATGGTATTAGGAGAGCCACATCTCCCCCTCTCTTTGTCAATTGAAATTCCAGACCACCTTTGGAATGGTTTGTCTTCATATGATTTTCTCCATTAGTATCACTCATTTGTTCCAAAGGACCAATCCCCATCTTTTTAACCCAAACTTTCTTATTTAGTTTGAACTCATGATCTCAACAAGGTGTCCATATCAATGACACCTAACACAATTGAAGGGGACTCCTAAGTAATCCAAAGTCTAGGTGTATGAATGAGAACCACATTGAGTTATGATCTCTTCTTTTATACCCTCTCAGAGGTCCAAACCAATCAATGTTCGACCAATGGTAAAAATTATTTCTCAATAAAAATCATGTCAAGGTTTGTAAAAGTTCTTATGGTATTCCAAATTTCTTTAAATACCTATTGCGACCAGAGCTCCAAGAGTAAGTCGAGAAGCTTAACCTATACATGAACAATGGAGGATTTCTCCAAATTGGCATCAAAGGAGGGGCTCCATTTCTTGAGAATTAAAGGAGAATATTCCCATTTCCTAGGTTGTCTCAATGTTGCCTCTACATCATTGGCAAACCTAAATGTGAAATTCATCCACCCTTTGGTTAATATAAGGAACTAAGGGTAGTAACCAATGGGTGGCTCCTATACCAAATTTAACCAATATTTAAGAGTTTTCTCTCCCATCCTCCTTCCCTGGAATTAACCTACAAGTGACTAGTCAACTAAGTCCATGACCTAATACATTTGAACATCATCCCCTAATACCAAGGTCACATGACACCCTTTCTTATGCACACATTTATTTCTTATCCTCGAGTTGACAAGTGATTCGTTAGTTGAGTCCACAACCTGATGCATTTGACCATCATTCTCTAATACTAAGCACATAGAACACCTTTCTTACGCACACATTTCTTGCTTCACTTCAGGCTGAGGCCTCCTCCACTTATTTTATGACTCCCCTCTCCACCATTCACCTTTTGAAAGTAACCAACTTCATTCACCCCTTCCACCGACCGCTCCTTCACCTTATGGAAAATATCCAAGTCCTCTCTAATCCATAAAGAAATGTCTCCTCCCAACAAATCTAAAAAATTGACCATCTGATCCTCTCCGAGCGATACAAAATTTGAAATAGACCAACTATCACAACCAAATTTTGTACAACCAATCGAAGATGAAGAACGAGCCAAGAACACATTTTTAAAACTAAAACCCCTTTTAGCGGCATTGATGACTCTATTAAAACACTCCCATCTAACTTGTTCTACAAGTCAGGTCCTACCAAAAACCAAACACCATTGATTAGAGGCTTGTAGCTCTGTAGACAATTCCCATCCTTCACTCCTAAAAAGAGTATTTGAACCACTAAATCCTCCTAGGTGTTAATGATCTACTAAATCTTACATGTTAATGATTTTTTATTTTTGTTTTTTAAAATCTAATAAATCTTAAATGATAACCGACTAATTTTTATTTTTAAACTCATCTAAAATATAATATGAGAATTATGTATGATGTCGAGTTAGTAATTTCCAACAAATGAAAATATAATAATAATAAATAATAATTTAATAAATCCCAGAGTGAGATTGAGGATAAAAAAGGAATGTCTCCTCCCAACAAAGCTAAAGAACTGACCATTGGATCCTCTCCGAGTGATACAAGAATTGAAATAGACCAACTATCACACCCAAATTTGTACAACCAATCGAAGACGAAGAACGATCCAAGAACACATTTTTGAAACTATAGCCCCTTTTAGTGATATTGATTATTCAATTAAAACACTCCCATCTAACTTGTTCAACAAGTTAGTTCCTCCCAAAAAACCTAACACCATTGATTATAGGCTTGTAGTTCTATAGACGATTCCCATCCTTCACTCCTAAAAGGAGCATTTTTATTTTTTATTTTTTAAAATCTAATAAATCTTAAATGATAACTCACTAATTTTTTTTTTTTAAACTCATCTAAAATATAATATGAGCATTATGTATAATGTCGAGTTAGTAAATTCCATCAAATGGAAATATAATAATAATAAATAATAATTTAATAAATCCTATGCACCATTAAATTTATTAAAACCATAAAAATGACACGTGTCTATGAGTTTGGCCGTCATTATGATAAAAAGTAAAAATGATCTCCTTTAGAGAAAAGAAAAAACCATTTTCACATTTGAATTTTCTCACAAAACATTTTTATGCCGTCAAATCTTAATAACCTTGATTTAACGGTTGAGAATCAATCGATCAATCTTCTGCACAAAAGCAAGTATGCTCTGCTCACTTGCTCATTTCTTTGCACTGCTCGCTCACTCTTTGTTTGTGTGGTGCATGTTTTTTATGTGGAGAACTCTTGCTGTCTGGTGTGTGGTGTGTGCTTTTGTATGTTTCTGTGTATGGTGTGTGCTTTTGTATGTTTCTGTGTATGGGGTGTGTATTTATTTGTGGATGTTCTATAATTTTGTGGTGTCAGTGCGTGAGATTATTGAGAGAGGAGATTGGCAGAGAAACCTTTGGATGCAGAGAAACTAGAGATGCAAGGTTTAATTGGCCAAGGTGATCCCATTTTATTTATACAATGTTAAAATCTCTGTCATCATTTTCATCTTAATTCGATCGATTTTATTTGATGCAATTGGCAAATCAATTTGTCCATTGAAAATTGTGTTTTGATTTGTGAATTTGTGATATTAATTTGTAATCACAGGAAGAATGAATTATGATATTGGGCATGACTTGGCAGCAGGAAGAATGAATTACGGTATTGGGCATGGCTTGGTAGCAGGAAGAATGAATTATGGTATTGGGCATGGATTGGCAGGTTGGGTAACAACAATTGCAAGTGCTTAGCCGAAAATGGCGAGAGGTTCCATCATCACTATCATGTACATAAAGTTGTCATTTCTGGCTAAGTTTCTTTGAGCCCATTTCCACTCCAATTGGGTACTCTTCTTTACTAAACTAGAACTTTTTTTTTCATACGTGTAGAGAGTCTACGTGTTTTTCACAATGAACTACTAAATCCTCAGAAAAAAGAGTCTCTAAACTACTAGATCCTCCTAGATGTTAACAATCTAATAAATTCCTTTTTTGTTTTTTTCGGTGATTTTTTCTGTTTGATTTTTCCCCAAAATCCGGTGATCTACGGATTTGAGTGACTAAGTTTGTATAATTAAAATTCCCCAAAGATTTTTCAACACACTAAATTCTAAATGTTAATACATCTTTTTTAAATCTAATATTTTAAATTTTAACAGATAAAAATAAAAATAAAAATAAAAATTAAATCTAAATATAATTTTTTTAACAGATAAAAATAAAAATAAAAATAAAAATTAAATCTAAATATAATTTAATGTAAACATTGAGTTGATAACTTACTAATAATAAACTTAAAATTAAAAAAAAATCTAAATATAACCCATGTAAACATTGGGTTGCTAACTTGCAACAAATGACACAATAATAATAATAAACAAGAGAAATCCTAAGGTTAAAAAAACCATTTTAGTGCAACGTCTAGATTTATTAAAACCACTAAAATAGTCTCGTTCTAGTACATCATTATCATAAAAGCTAAAAGAAAAAAGCATCTCATTCACATAAAAAGAAAAACGCATCTCACAAACATTTTTAACAACCAATCCTTCTATAAATCTTGATTCACAAAAGCATGTATGCTCTGCTCACTTTCTCATTTCTTTAGGTTCGCTCTCTCTGTTTCTGTTGTGTGTTTGTTTCGTGGAGGGCCTTCTCTGTGTGGTGTGTTTTTGTATGTCTCTGTGTGATGTGTATTTATTTGTGAATGTTTTGTAATTTTATGGTGTCTCTGTGTGAGATTATTGAGAGAGGGGACTGGCAAAGAAACTATTGGAAGTGAACAAACGAGAGACGTGGGGTTTGATGGGTCAAGGCGATTCCATTTTATTTCTAGTATGTTAAAATCCCTGTTATCGCTTTCATCTTTATCTTTAATTAAGATGATCGATTTTATTTGATGCATTTGGCAAATCAATTCGTCATTAGAATTTAGATTCTGATATGTGAATTTTTTATGTTAATTGTAATCACAGGAAGAATTACAATATTGGGTATGGTTTAATAGACTGGATAGCAACAATTTCAAGTGCTTGGCCATTGAGAATTATGAAAAGGAAAATCGAAAATGGCACATCAGGTAGATAAAGATGTCCTTTCTTAGTTTCTTTGAGCCCTTTGGGCTCTTTATGAATGAATGTAGCCGATGGTTTTATGGAGATTTAAGTTTATTTATGAGCTCTCTCATTGCTTGCCGTATTTTTCACTGTTAAATCTGTCTTGTCTACCAAACACGTCGCTCCCAAAAATAAATTATTCCACCTGTCAATTTAGTTATTAACGATATTCAATTCCCTCAAGGTTTTTATAATGGAAATAATAGTTATATCTGTCTGTCTACCAAAACACGTCGCTTCCAAAATCGACTTATTCCACTTGTCGTTTTTTTTAGAATGGAGATAACCTTAACCACATTGGGGTGGGCTGAAGTTTGATGAAAACACACGGTGAGCTACCGTTGGATGATAACACACCTCTGTTAGACGCAATTTTTTCCCCTCTTTTACCTGAATTCTACACAACACACTTTGACTGTACAAACTAAGCTTCTTGTCATTCCGTCACTTGATTCTTAGCTAGAACTCTCTTACATTCCGTCACTGGATTCTGTCAAAGTTAATTACAATTCTCTTACATTAAATATTATGTTTAATTCTTAGCATGTAGGTTTTTTACTTATTAAAAATAAATAAGTGGTACTATGTAGTTATTGATGGATCGGAGTGGTGTCATTAACCGTTGAGCAAGGAGATCTCAAACCCCAGACATAGAACCATGAAAGTTTGTATTATTATAAGGACCATTGAGGGGGGTGAGGGAAGACCATGCCATGCAAGAGGCATTAGATCTTAGAAAAGGAGGCAACGCATGTTAGTAAATGATGGAATTGCAACCCAAATGGAGAGCCCCATAGATTGAAATGAGCTTTACATCTGTATAAAGAGATGGCACTAACCTATGTGAGAGGGTTGTCATGTCTGGAGAAGAGCATTCCCATTGGCGTAGCTGTTGGAGATACCACCTCATCTTCATTGGCCCATTTATGAGATTGAAATAAATTTGGAAAAATAAAGCTCGCTTGAATCTAGGGATAAACAAAAAATGTTGGTCCTGCTAGAGAAGACCAAGGAAAAGCAAAATTAGTAAAAATGCAAATATAGGACTTGTTAAATGCATGTGATATTAAGTGATGTCCAATCAAACCCACTTCTTTTATCTACTTTTATTATCAATCAACTTTATATGCCCAATCCCATCGAAGCTTGAAAATAGATGTTTTCCAGTCTGACCTATTACTATTTTGACAAACTAGAATCTCTGGGAGTTTTTGGAAGTCAACATGAATGTGATCATCTTTGGAAACTTTGTTTTCTCTGGCTTTAGGGAATCATGGGGTTGAAACATAGCTGAGCAGGATTGGCTTATAGTTTGTACATGAAGTTTCTCTCTTTTCATGACAAAAACACTCTTGCACAAGCAATTTTCAGTAGTTGTATCAAATGCTTTGTTGATGCTCCTTTCTGCAATTATATCATTTGATCTCTTTGAATGTTCCTTCCACTTGGCAGACTAGTTGTTCGTTGGTTTTTGTCCAATGTCACATGTCTTTCAACCAAAAATATGTAAGCTTGGATGTGGTTCTTCCACCTTTCAAGCAAGGGCTTGGTGTTTTCTTTGTTTTGGCAATCATTCGTGAATATTGAGGTGTTATAGAATATGGTGTCGGTAAGTTTTGAGGGCACAAGGACTGCCAACCAAATGAGCCACAACAGATCTCTAGGAAGAATGGTTATTTAATCTGCCTTTTGCATCTTCAACTTCCATATTCATTGATATTCTCTTAATTCCAGGCATATTTTTTTTTGAAAACTCAACTTTGTAAAATCATGAGGAGAACTTGCATTCTTGTTGGGAGTGGTGATTTGTGCATACCTCCTAGAAACTATTTGAGCATGTCTCTTGGGTAGGAGACACCTTGTCTACTTAGTTACTTAGGGACAATTTGCTGCAATTTCCAACAGTGCCATTGGAAGATATCTTTTGAGATTTCCCGTTCTCCAATATTCACAAAGCTTCTTGAAATTCTTAGGAAACCCTTTTCCTGGCTTCTTTTCATCCCTAAAAACTTCTTTAGACGTTGAATTTGGGTAGTGATACAACTGAAACCCTCACTTCTTGTGATAAAGTCCAAAAACACTAGTAAGACATTGGAGTAACTCACTCTCTCAGATTAGGCTGGCTTTTGTTTGGCACAAGGGGTATCCCTAGAATAGGATTACTAAAGCTATGCAATATATGTTCAAAATACAATGGAAAAATAACTTTAGCAAAACATAAATTAAATGTTCGATTTTTATGAAATGATGGGTGGATCAAGACTAGTGCCAATCCATTGGGAAAGTGGAGTCAAAGGGTAAGGCTAGGAGGGTTGTTTTCTTATTGTGATCAAGAAACATGTAGCTAAAATAATGAACCTACAACAGTCCTGTTTTGTTGTTCACCAAAATAGAAATTTCTTGAGAGGAATCTAGATGAAGAAAGACCTCCAAACATATATGAGGGTGTGTCTACTACAAAATCATGTAATTTGAAGCTAATCTGAATTAATAAAGAAGATACATAATGATGTTTTCTAGCAATAGACACAAAGATTTAAAGAGGGAATGAACCACAATTAACTTTCTTTAACAAGGAACAAAGTTACCCAAATTACAGCCCTTCATGAACACATTTGATGAAAGAAATTCTAGCAGTTGAACCAAAAACATTATACCTCACAATAGAAATCCTTAACTTGCATTGACTTCAAAATAATCAACAAAATTCAAGGGGAAAAATCCCCAAATCCAACCATGAATAACAATGGAGAGAGATAATATTTAAATAGTGTAATGAGTTCTATTTCCATCTCCCTACAATAGAATAATGATATTCTTCTCGATATCTTTAAACAAGTGCTAATCGCCTAACCAACTCCTACTAGACAAGTCAAACTATGCATAATAAACATGAAGTAGGTGGAAGTTATGCCACATGTCTCATCCATTAGCCAAGATGTCCCTTCTAGGAAGGACATACTCTTTTCTCCATCTACTTTGACCAAGTAAGAGTGGTCCAAGGGTCCACAAGAATCTTCTTCATGAGGAACTTTCTACAAAAGTATGAGTAAAACTGATAGAATTTGTGACCATTTGCTAAAAATAGCTCCAGGGACTATGACATCCTCCTCTAAACTATTCAAAATTTCCCTCCAATGTGTACCAATCCTCAATGAGTAGATCCATAGGATAGGTGGGCATGCTAGCATAGATCCATTGCAAAATTTGTTATAACAAGCTCTAGACCCAAGAAATAGAGGACGGCCCCATGAAATCTGCCATGTGCAATAGTAAAGACTCAATGTGTGTGCCATTATTTAAGGATTGGTGGAGCACTACATGGAACGAGGAGTCAATCAAACCAAAAATACCATCTCCATGCTCAAAGTTAGCATAAACCTCCAATTTGTGCTCTCCAATGAATACATTTTAGTGTGCCAACTATTCTTTCTTTAGGCTGAGCATTTCATTCTTTGACTATGTCAATCCTGTAGTTGGAATCCCCTTCTAGGTCTATCCATAAACACACCCTAAAACACCTTTAGATGATGGTAACTGTCTGCCATATGCCTCAAAAATTTCACATATGCTCAGCATACCTCCTTTTTATCTTACTTATGCCAACCATACAAGAAAGATCAGACTTCAAACATGCTGTAAGGGGCAACCAGATCTGTTGCTGTGAAAAGAACAGTCTTCCAGTGGCATTGCTTTACAGAAAACTATAACATGGAATGCTCCATATCCTCCCTTCTAATTTTATGATAGTGATTTTAGCCCAAGTAGAAAGAATGAAACATATCTAACAACAATTAACACTAAGCACCTTCACTGTTTTAGTATTTATTATATTTATATTACTGATGAAATCTTCAGATAACTCTCAACCAGCTTTAGAAATATAATCAAAGGTTGGGCAAGCTGCAAAAAAGGTAATGAGCTATTATTTAAAACTGACATATCTAAATGTATGGCTTTCTTCCCAAGTTCCTTTTCTTCCATTGTTATCTATTTTAGATTAGGGAGGAGTTTGCTATGCTGTCATGCTTTCCTAAAAAATCATAACAACTTATTGAACATTTGAGTGGCACACCTGATTATTAATGACTGAGAATTCAGGAGGCTTCATAGGTATTGAGGATGTCAAAGCTTTGTCCTAGTTTAGGCCTTTTTTCTTGAGTTTTAAGGGCTACTATCACAAACCCATCACTGCTGTAAAAGGTATAAGTTTGAGATTGTCCTTAAGAAAATATCAAAGTTCACCCAGCATGGTTTGAACATGCTTCTGATCCAAATGCCTCTATAACAGCGCTGTCAAAGATTTGTGTTATTGCTGAAGTCGAGACTAGGTCATGCACGACCAAGTATTTACTTTCATCCATAAAGTTGTCTTGAATATCCCTTTCTAAAAATTCAATATTTCACTTAGTATCATCTTCTGTATGAATCTGGTTGTCTTCAACTAATACATTATGTTTAATGTCCATGCTCAACTTGCCTCCTACACCCATCAACAATAATTAGAATTGATAAATTCTAGGGATGTTGTGTGATAAAGCTACGTAACCCAATCAGTACTGAGCAAAAATATAACAACATATTTAAATCCATGAGCCCCAATGAGAAAATCCCCAAGCAGATCCAACATCACAGAAGCTGAAATCACTTGTACCCCCTGAGGAGAAGACATAGGTCATTGTTCTCCCCATAAACAAGCCTACTTTGAGATGATTTGCATCAGGTTTAGAGTGAAAATAATCTATTTCAACTTTGACATCCCAAGTACAAGTGAAGACTTGAAGACAGTAAGAGAGGAAATGTGCACTCTCTTATCTTAGTCAAATATCATCACAAGAGTGAATACACGTGAGTGATTGGATATGTTGTAGAAAGACTCTCTCCATCTGGTTTTCTCTCAAACCCTCATCTTCAATTGATCAGAATCTGGACCAGGGGTCTAAAATTTGCTCAATTTTTAAAGTGCTCAGAATGCAACGAAAATGGTGCCATTGCATCCGTCTCGTTCTCCTGATTCCGGCAGTATATTTACTTTCACAAATGGAGTCCATATGGAGAATATATCACGATCTGTTTACCGAGCCAAACAGGTAAAAAAAAAAGAGGATGCTGACTGGGCAGGCCGTACTGCTGACTGGACATCCGTACATGCTGACGTGGCACATATCCATTTTCTGAGACTGAATAGTCATTTCTGACTGATTATTATGATCTGAACATTTTGGGATAGGTTTCAGATCCATTGGAGGACTTTTACAGGTATTTTTGCCTCATTGAAGCTCAGGGAAGCTTGGAGGTCACATGTAGAAGAGGTCATTGTTGGATGAGCCATTGCCCATTTTCAGAGTTCTAACAGTCATTTTTGGGGTTTTTATGTATTTTGAATCCAATGGTACAGTATATAAATCCATTGGAGTTGAGCAGCAGCTTGTAAAGAGAATTTGACAAACTAATCCCAAAGAAGCAAGTCCATTGAAGGAGGCTCAAGGAGATGTAGCCCAGAGAGGGGTGAACTCCTTTATCATCTTGCTATTGCTGTGATTTTGCTGTGTTATTTTCTTCATTTTATATTGTTGTACATTGATTTATAACACATGATTAACCTTTTAAAATATCATTCCTCACACATAGACATTGACAATAAGAAGCCTAAACTGAACACATAAACCATCTTGCATATTTAAACACATGAAGCAAGGTCCTGTTAATGTTTATTTTATTGAGGTAGAGGGTGCTTGCATAGCATAACAAGTCAGCCTTCTATTTTCAGATCATCAATTTCCAAGGGATTAACCCTAACCCTAGAACTCCAAATTGCTCCAAGAAACCCTAGCGCCTCAAGAGAGAGAATTCAAGTAAAAGTGAAGAATTAAGAGAGAATAAAACTAGAGATGCGCACTCTCTTCTCTTAGTCACATCTCATCACATGAGTGAATACAAGTGAGTGAATGAATATGTTGTAGAAAGACTCTCACCTTCTAGTTTTCTCTTATAACCCCAATCTCCAATTTCCAAAGGATAAACCCTAACCCTAGAGATCTAAGATGCTCCAAGAGACCCTAGTGCCTCAAGAGAGAGAGAAGATACAAGTACACGTGAAGACTTAAGAGAGAGTAAGAGAGTGGAAATGCACACTTTCTTGTCTTAGTCAAATATCATCACAAGTGTAAATACAAGTGAGTGATTCGATATGTTGTAGAAAGACACTCTCCTTCTAGTTTTCTCTCAAAACCCTAATCTCTAATTTCCAAGGATTAACCAAGGGTAATGAGAATTCCAAAATGCTCCAAGAAACCTTAGCGCCTCAAGAGAGAGAATTTGAGTAGAAGTGAAGACTTAAGAGAGAGTAAGAGAGGTAAGAGAGGAAATGCACACTCTCTTCTCTTAGTCACATCTCATCACAATAGTGAATACAAGTGAGTGAATTGATATGTTGTAGAAAGAATCTCTCTTTTCATTTTTCTTTGAAAACCCTAATCTCCAAATTCCAAGGGATAAACCCTAACCCTAGAACTCCAAGATGCTCCAAGAAACCCTAGAACCTCAAGAGAGAGAGAGAGAGAGAGAGAGAGAGGGTACAAGTACAAGTGATGACTTAAGAGAGAGGAAATCTACACTCTCCTCTCTTAGTCACATCTCATCATAAGAGTGGATACAAGTGAATGAATCTATATGTTCTAGAAACATTCTCTCCTTCTGGTTTTCTCTCAAAACTCTAGTCTTCAATTTTCAAGGGATAAACACTAATCCTAGAACTCCA
>ML782395.1:316670-343659 GCA_009831015.1 Picea engelmannii | reverse complement strand
AGAGAGAGAGAATACAAGTGAAGACCTAAGAGAGAGAAAGAGATGAAATGCACACTCTATTCTCTTAGTCACATCTCATCACGAGACAAAATAGAAGTGAGTGAATCTATATGTTGTAGAAAGACTCTCTCCTTTTTGTTTTCTCTCAAAACCATAATCTCCAATTTCCAAGGGATAAACCCTAACCCTAGAAGTCCAAGATGCTTCAAGAAATGCAAGTGCCTCAAGAGAGAAAGAATGCAAGTGAAGACTTAAGAGAGGAAATGTGAACTCTCTTCTCTTAGTCACATCTCATCTCATCTCAATGGTACATTTTCATTATTGATGGATCAGAGTGGTGTCATTAACTATTGAGCAACGAGATCTCAAACCCCAGACATAGAACCATGAAAGGTTGTATTATTATAAGGACCATTGGGGGGGGTCAAGGAGGACCATGCCATGCAAGAGGCATTAGAGCTCAGAAAAGGAGGCAACACATGCTAGTAAATGATGACATTGCAACCCAAATGGAGAGCCCCATAGCTTGAAATGAGCTTTGCACCTGTATAAAGAGATGACACTAACCTATGTGAGAGGGTTGTCATGTCTGGAGAAGAGCATTCCCATTGGCGTAGCAGTTGGAGATCCCACCTCACCCTCATTGGCCCATTTATGAGATTGAAATAAATTTTGAAAAACTAAAGCTGGCTTGAATCTAGGGATGAGCAAAAAGTGTCGGTCCTGCTAGAGAAGACCAAGGAAAAACAAAATTTAGTAAAAATGAAAATGTAGGACTTGGTAAATGCATGTGATATTAAGTGATCTCCAATCAAGCCCACTTCTTTTATCCACTTTTATTATCAATCAACTTTATATGCCCAATCCCGTCGAAGCTTGAAAATGGATTTTTTCCAGTCCAACCTATTACTATTTTGAGTCTTGAAAAACCAAAATATCTGGGAGTTTTTGGAAGTGAACATGAATGCGATCATAGTTGGAAACTTAGTTTTCTCTAGATTTAGGAATTCATGGGGTTGAAACATAGTTGAGCAGGACTGAATTATAGTTTGTACACAAAGTTTCTCTCTTTTCATGCCAAAAACACTCTTGCCCAATCAATTTGTATCAAATGATTTGTTTGATGCTCCTTTATGAAATTATAGCTTTTGATATCTTTGAATGTTCCTTCCACTTGGAACACTGGTTGTTCGTTGGTTTTTGTCCGATGTCACATGTCTTTCAACCAAAAATATGTAAGATTGGATGTGGTTCTTCCAGCTTTCAAGCAAAGCCTTGGTGTTTTCTTTGTTTTGACAGTCATTCCTGAATCTTGAGGTGTTATATAATATGGTGTTAGTAAGTTTTGAGGGCACAAGGACTACCAACCAAATGACCTACAACATATCTCTTGGAAGAATGGTTATTTAATCTTCCTTTTGCATCTTCAAATTCCATATTCATTGATATTCTCTTAATTCCATGCATATTTTTTTTGAGAACTTATATTTGTAGAATCATGAGGAGAACTTGCATTCTTGTTGGGAGTGGTGATTTGTGCATACCTCCTAGCAACTATTTGAGCATGTTTCTTGGGTAGGAGATACCTTGTCTACTTAGTTACTTAGGGGCACATTGTTGCAATTTTCAACAATGCCATTGGAGGATATCTTTTGAGCTTTCTCATTCTCCAATATTTCACAAAGCTTCTTGAAATTCATAGCAAACTCCTTTCCCGGCTTCTTTTCATCCCTAAAAACTTCTTTAGACTTTGAATTTGGGTAGTGATACAACTGAAACCCTCACTTCTTGTGATAAAGTACAAAAACACTAGTAAGACATTGGAGTAAATCACTCTCTCGATTTAGGCTGGCTTTTCTTTGACACAAGGGGGTATCCCTAGAATAGGATTACTAAAGCTATGCAATATACATTCAGAATACAATGGAAAAATAACTTTAGCAAAACATAAATTAGATTTTCGATTTTTATGAAATGATGGGTGGATCAAGACTAGTGCCAATCCATTGGGCAAGTGGAGTCAAAGGGTAAGGCTAGGAGGGTTGTTTTCTTATTGTGATAAGGAAACATGTAGCTAAAATGATGAACCTACAACAGTCCTGTTTTGTTGTCCACCAAAACATAAATTTCTTGAGAGGAATCTGGATGAAGAAAGACCTCCAAACATATATGAGGGTGTGTCTACTACAAAATCATGTAATTTGAAGCTAATCTGAATTAATAAATAAGATACATAATGACATTTTCCAGCAATAGACACGAATATTTAAAGGGGGAACGAACCACAATTAAATTTCTTTAACAAGGAACAAAGTTACTCAGATTATATCCCTTCATGAACACATTTGATGCAAGAAATTCTAGCAGTTATATTCAGTAGTATTGAACCAAAAACATTATACCTCACAATAGAAATCCTTAACTTGCATTGACTTCAAAATATTCAACAAAATTCAAGGGTAAAAATCCCCAAATCCAACCTTGAATAACAATGGAGAGAGATAATCTTTAAATAGTGTAATGAGTTCTATCTCCATCTCCTTACAATAGAATAATGATATTCTTTTCGAGATCCACTTATTCCTCTTATGAAAACATAAACAATTGCTAATCTCCTAACCAACTAGTACTAGACAAGTCAAACAATGCATAGTAAACATGAAGTAGGTAGAAGTTATGCCACATGTCTCATCCATTAGCCAAGACATACCTTCTAGGAAGGATGTGCTATTTTCTCCAGCTGCTTTGACCATGTAAGAGTGGTCCAAGGGTCTACGAGAATCTTCTTCAAGAGGAACTTTCTACAAAAGTATGAGTAAAATTGATAGAATTTGTAACCATTTGCTAAAAATAGCTCCAAGGACTATGACATCCTCCTCTAAACTCTTCAAAATTGCCCTCCAATGTGTACCAATCCTTAATGAGTAGATCCATAGGATAGGTGGGCATGATAGCATATATCCATTGAATAATTTGATATAACAAGCTCTAGACCCAAGAAATGGAGGACAACCCCATGAAATCTTCCATGTGCAATAGTAAAGACTCAACATGTGTGCCATTATTTAAGTATTGGTGGAGCACTCCATTGAACGAGGAGTCAATCAAACCCAAAATACCACCTCCATGCTCAAAGTAGCATAAACCTCCAAATTGTGCTCTCCAAGGAATACATTTTAGTGTGCTAACTATTCTTTTTTAAGGCTGAGCATTTTATTCTTTGACTGTGTCAATCCTGTAGTTGGAATGCCCTTCTAGGTCTATCCATAAATGCACCCTAAAACAACTTTAGATGATGGTAACTGTATACCATGTGCCTCAAAACTTTCACACATGCTCGACATACCTCCTTATTATCTTACTTATTCCATCCATAGAAGAAAGATCAGACTTCAAACATGCTGTAAGGGGCAACCAGATCTGCTGCTGTGCAAAAAACAATGTTCCAGTGGCATTGATTTACAGAAAACTATAACATGGAATGCGCCATATCCGCCCTTCTAATTTTCTGATAGTGATTTTGGCCCAAGTAGAAAGAATAAAACATATCTAATAGCAATTGACACTAAGCACCTTCGCTGTTTCAATATTTATTATATTTATATTACTGATGAAATATTTAGATAACTCTCAACCAGTTTAGAAATATAATCAAAGGTTGGGCAGGCTGCAAATAAGGTAATGAGCTATTATTTAAAACTGCCATATCTAAATATATGGCTTTCTTCCCAAGTTCCTTTTCTGCCATTGTTCTCTATTTCAGATTAGGTAGGGGTTTGCTATGCTGTCATGCTTTCCTAAAAAATCATAACAACTTACTGAAAATTTGAGTGGCACACCTAATTCTTTATGACTAAGAATTCAGGAGGATTCATAGGTATTGAGGATGTCAAAACTTTGTCCTAGTTTAGGCCTTTTCTCTTGAGTTTTAAGGGCTACTATCACAAACCCATCATCGCTGTAAAAGGTATAATTCTGAGATTGTCCTCAATAAAATATCAATGTTCACCCAGGATGGTCTGAACATGCTTCTGATCCAAATGCCTCTATAACAGGGCTGTCAAAGATTTGTGTTATTGCTGAAATCGAGACTAGGTCATGTACGACCAAGTATTTACTTTCATCCATAAAGTTGTCTTGAATCACTTCGTACAAATTCAATATTTCACTTAGTATCATCTTTTTGTATGAATCTGGTTGTCTTTAACTAACAAATTATGTTTAATGTCCATGCTCAACTTGCCTCCTACAACCATCAACAACAATTAGAATTGATAAATTCTAGGGATGTTTTGTGATAAAGCTATGTGACCCAATCGGTACTGAACAAAAATATCACAGCATGTTTAAATCCATGAGCCCCAACAATAAGATCCCCAAGCAGCTCCAACATCACGGCCACACAGGAGCTGCAATCACCTGTACCCCCTGAGGAAAAGACATAGGTCATTGTTCTCCCCATAAACAAGCCTACTTTGATATGATTTGCATCAAGTTTAGAGTGAAAATAATCTATTTCAACCTTGACATCCCAAGTACAAGTGAAGACTTAAAAGATAGTAAGAGAGGAAATGTGCACTCTCTTATCTTAGTCAAATATCATCACAAGAGTGAATGTAAGTGAGTGATTGGATATGTTGTAGAAAGACTCTCTCCGTTTGGTTATCTCTCAAACCCTCATCTTCAATTTCCAAGGGATTAACCCTAACCCTAGAACTCGAAAATGCTCCAAGAAACCCTAACACCTAAAGAGAGAGAGAATTCAAGTAAAAGTGAAGAATTAAGAGAGAATAAAACTGGAGATGTGCACTCTCTTCTCTTAGTCACATCTCATCATAGGAGTGAATACAAGTGAGTGAATAAATATGTTGTAGAAAGACTCTCTCCTTCCGGTTTTCTCTTATAACCCTAATATCAAATTTCCAAAGGATAAACCCTAACCCTAGAACTCCAAGACGCTCCAAGTAAACCTAGTGCCTCAAGAGAGAGAATGGATACAAGTACAAGTGAAGACTTAAGAGAGAGTAAGAGAGTGGAAATGCACACTCTCTTGTCTTAGCCAAATATCATCACAAGAGTAAATACAAGTAAGTGATTCAATATGTTGTGGAAAGACTCTCCTTCTGGTTTTCTCTCAAAACCCTAATCTCTAATTTCCAAGGGATTAACCCTAAAATGAGAACTCCAAAATGGTCCAAGAAACCCTAGCACCTCAAGAGAGAGAATTCAAATAAAAGTGAAGACTTAAGAGAGAGTAAGAGAGGAAATGCACTCTCTCTTCTCTTAGTCACATCTCATCACAATAGTGAATACAAGTGAGTGAATTGATATGTTGTAGAAAGACTCTCTTTTTGTTTTTCTGTCAAAACCCTAATCTCCAAATTCCAAGGGATAAACCCTAACCCTGGAACTCCGAGATGCTCCAAGAAACCCTAGCGCCTCAAGAGAGAGAGAATACAAGTACAAGTGATGACTTAAGAGAGAGGAAATCTACACTCTCTTATCTTAGTCACATCTGATCATAAGAGTGAATACAAGTGAATGAATCGATGTGTTCTAGAAATATTCTTTCCTTCTGGTTTTCTCTCAAAAATCTAATCTTCAATTTTCAAGGGATAGACACTAATCCTAGAACTCCAAGATGCACCAAGAAACCCTAGTGCCTAAAGAGAGAGAGAGAGAGAGAATACAAGTGAAGACCTAAGATTGAGAAAGAGATGAAATGCACACTCTCTTCTCTTAGTCAAATCTCATCACGAGACAGAATAGAAGTGAGTGAATCTATATGTTGTAGAAAGACTCTCCCCTTTTGGTTTTCTCTCAAAACCATAATCTCCAATTTCCAAGGGATAAACACTAACCCTAGAAGTCTAAGATGCTTCAAGAAATGCTATTGCCTCAAGAGAGAGAATACAAGTGAAGACTTAAGAGAGAGGAAATGTGAACTCTCTTCTCTTAGTCGCATCTCATCACAAGATTGAATACAAGTGACATGATCAATATGTTGTAGAAAGAGTCTCTCCTTCAACATTTCTCTCTAAATTTGTATATCCTATTTCCAAGGGATAAATCCTAACCCTACAACTCCCAGATTCTCCAAGAAATCCTAGTGCCTCAAGAGAGACAAAATACAAGTACAAGTGAAGACTTGAGAGAGAGTAAGAGAGAGGAAGTGCACACTCTTTTCTCTTAGACACATCTCATCTTTTCTCTTAGACACATCTCATCACAAGAGTGAATACAAGTGAGCAAATGGATATAATGTAGAAACACTCTATTTTTTTTGGTTTCTGTAAAAGCCCTAATCTCCAATTTCTAAGGGATAAACCCTAACCCTAGAACACCAAGATGCTCCAAGAAACCCTAGTGCCTCAATAGAGAGAATACAACTACAAGTGAGGAATTATGAGAGAGTAAGAGAGAGGAAATGCACACTCTCTTCGCTTAGTCACATCTCATCACAAGAGAGAATACAAGTGAGTCAATTGATATGTGGTTAAGAGACTCTCCATTCGATTTTCTATCAAAATCCTAATCTACAATTTGCAAGAGATAAAGGATAACCCTAGAACTCCAAGTTCCTTCAAGAAATCCTAGTGCCTCAAGAGGGAGAGAATACAGGTACAAGTGAAGAAGTAAGAGAGACTAAGAGAGAGGAAATGTGCACCATCTTCTCTTAGTCACATCCCATTAGAAGAGTGAATACAAGTGAGTGAATCAATATGTTGTAGAAAGACAGTCCTTTTGGTTTTCTCTCTAAACCCCAATCTCCAATTTCCAAGGGATAAACCCTAACGTTGGAACTCTAAGATGCTCCCGAAAACCCTAGTGCCTCAAGAATGAGAGAGAATGCAAGTACAAGTGAAGACTTAGGATAGAGTAAGAGAGAGGAAATGCACACTCTCTTCTCTTAGTCATCTCTCATCATAAAAGTGAATACAAGTGAGTGAATTGATATGTTGTAGAAAGACTCTCTCCTTGTCTTCTCTCAAAACCCTAATCTCCAATTTCCAAAGGATAAACTCTAATCTTCGAACTCCAAAATTCTCCAAGAGGCCCTAGCACCTCAAGAGAGAGATAATGCAAGTACAAGTGAAGACTTAAGGAGAGAGTAAGTGAGAGAGGAAATGCACACTCTATTCTCTTAGTCAAATCTCATCAGAAGAGTGAATACAAGTGAGTGAATCAATAAGTTGTAGAAAGACTCTTTCCTTCCAGTTTTCTATCAAAACCCCAATCTCCAATTTCTAAGGTATAAACCCTAACCCTAAAAATCCAATATTTGCTTCAATAAAGTATATCTTCTCAAGGGGGGAGAGAGAGTTTACAAGTGAAGACTTAAGAGAGAGGAAACACACTCTCTTCTCTTAGTCACATGTCATCACAAGAGTCAATACAAGTGAGTGAATCCATAGGTTATAGAAAGACTCTCTCCTTCTGGTTTTCTCTCAAAATCCTAGTCTGCAATTACTAAGAAATAAATCCTAAGCCCAAAACTCCAGGATGCTCCAAGAAACCCTAGCTCCTCAAGAGAGAGAGAATACAAGTACAAGTGAAGATTTAAGAGAGTTCAAGAGAGATAAATTCACATTGTCTTCTCTTTGTAAGGATTTATCCACTGGAAATTCACTCACTTATATTCACTCTTGTGATGAGATGTGACTAAGAGAACATAGTGCATATTTCCTCTCTCATATTTCTTCACTTGTACTTGTATTCTCTCTCTCTTGAGGTGCTAGGGTTTCTTGGAGCATCTTGGAGTTCTAGGGTTAAGGTTTATTTCTTGGAAAATTGAAATTATGGTTTTGAGAGAGGAAATGTGCACTCTCTTCTCTTAGTCACATCTCATCACAAGAGTGAATCGATATGTTGCACAAAGAATCTCATTCCGGTTTTCTCTCAAAACCCTAATCTCCAATTTTCAAGGGATAAACCCTAACCCTATAACTCCAAGATGCTCCTAGAAAGTGGAAATGTGCACACTCTTCTCTTACTCACATCTCATCACAATAGCGAATACAAGCAAGTGAATTTCCAGTGGATAAATCCTAACAAAGAGAAGACAATGCGCATTTCCTCTCTCTTACACTCTCTTAAATCTTCAGTTGTACTTGTATTCCCTCTCTCTATGTTGAGGAACTAGGGTTTCTTGGAGCATTTTGGAGTTCTAGGCTTAGGATTTATTTCTTGAAAATTGCAGATTAGGATTTTGAGAGAAAACCAAAAGGCGAGTGTCATTCTATAACATATTGATTCACTCACAAGTACTCATGCTTTTGATGATATGTTACTAAGAGAAGAGAGTGTGCATTTCCTCTCTTAGTCTCTCTTATGTCTTCACTTGTATACTTTCTCTCTCTCCCTTGAGGTGCTAGATTTTCTTGGAGAATTTTGGATTTCTAGGGTTAAGACTTATCCCTTGGAAATTGGATATTAGGGTTTTGAGAGAATGGTAGAAGGAAAGAGTCTTTCTACAACATATCAATTCATTCACTTTTATTTACTATTGTGATTCACTTGTAGAAAGATTCTTTACTTCCGGTTTTCTCTCAAAACCCTAATCTCCAATTTCAGAGGGATAATCCCTAACCCTATAACTCGAAGATGCCCCTAGAAACCCTAGTGCCGAGAGAGAGAGAGAGAGAGAGAGAGAGAGAGAATACAAGTACAAGTGAAGAATTAAGAGAGAGTAAAAAAGAGGAAATGTAAACTCTCTTCTCCTAGTTACATCTCATCATAAGAGTGAATAAAAGTGAGTGAATCAATATGTTGTAGAAAGGTTCTCTCCTTCCAGTTTTCTCTCAAAACCTTAATCTCCAATTTCCAAGAAACCATACCACCTCAAGAGAGAGAATAGAACTACAAGTGAAGAATAAAGAGAGAGGAAATGCACAATCACTTCTCTTAGTCACATCTTATCACAAGAGTGAATATAAGTGAGTGAATCACAATGTTGTAGAAAGAGTCTTTGTTTCCAGTTTTTTCTCAAAATCCTAATCTCTAATTCTAGGGTATGAACCTTAACCCTGGAACTCCAAGATGCTCCAGGAAACCCTAGCGCCTAAAAAATAGAGAGATAATACAAGTACAAAACTTAAGAGAGAGTAAGAGAGAGGAAATGTGCACTCTCTTCACTTAGTTACATTTCATCACAAGAGTGAACACAAGTGAGTGAATCAATATGTTGTAGAAAGACCCTCCTTTTGATTTTCTATCAAAAACCTAATCTCCAATTTCCACGGGATAAAACCTATCCCTAGAACTCGAAGATGCTCCAAGAAACCATAGTTCCTCAAGAGAAAGAATACAAGCACAAGTGAAGACTTAAGAAAGAGGAAATGTGCACTCTCTTCTCTTAGTCTCATCTCATCACAATAGTGAATCGATATGTTGTAGAAAGACTCTCCTTCCGATTTTCTCTCAAAAATCTAATTTCCAATTTTTAAGGGATAAACCCTAACCTTAGAACTCTAAGATGCTTTATGAAACCCTAGTTCCTCAAGAGAAATAATACAAGTACAGGTGAAGACTTAAGAGAGAAAATGCACACTCTCTTCTCTTAGTCACATCTCATCACAAGAGTGAATCAATATGTTGTAGAAAGACTCTCTCCTTATGGTTTTATCTCAAAAACCTAATCTCCAATTTTAAGGGGAAAAACCCTAACCTTAGAACTCCAATATGCTCGAAGGAACCCTAGTGCCTCAAGAGAGAGAATACAAGTATAAGTGAAGACTTAATATAGAGGAAATGTGTTTTCTCTTCTCATACTTAAATACTAGAACAAGAGTGATTTCAAGTGAGTGAATCGATATGTTGTAGAAATAATCTCCTTTTTGTTTTCTCTAAAAATCCTCATATAAAATTTCCAAGGGATAAACTCTAATCCAAGAACTCCAATATCCCCAAGAGACACTAGTACCTCAAGTGAGAGAGAATACAAGAACAATTGAAGACTTAAGATAGAGTAAGAGAGAGGAAATGTGCACTCTCTTTTGTTAGTCACATCTCATCACAATAGTGAATATAAGTGACTGAATTGATATGTTGTAGAAAGACTTTCCTTTCTGTTTTCTATCAAAACCCTAATGTCCGATTTCCAAGGGATAAACCTTAACCGTAGAACTCTAAGATATTCCAAGAAACCCTAATGCCTCAAGAGAGAGAATAAAAGTACAAGTGAAGAGTTAAGAGAGTAAGAGAGAGGAAATGAACACTCTCTTCTCTTAGTCAAATCTCATCACAAGAGTGAATACAAGTGAGTGAATCAATATGTTGTAGAAAAACTCTCTCCTTCGAGTGTTCTCTGAAAAACCCTAATCTCAAATTTCCAAGGGATAAACCCTAACCATAGAACTAAAACATGCTCCAAGAAACCCTTTGCAACTCAAGAGAGAGAGAGAGAGAATACAAGTACAAGTGAAGAGAGAGAAAGATAGGGAAATTGACACTCTCTTCTCTTAGTCACATCTCAAAACAAGAGTGAATATAAGTGAGTGATTCAATATGTTGTAGAAAGACTCTCTCCTTCTGGTTTTCTCTCAAAACCCTAATATCCAATTACCAAGGGATAAATCGTAACCCTAGAACTCCAAGATGCTCCAAGAAAACCTAGCGCCTCAACAAAGAGAGAGAATACAAGTGCAATTGAAGAATTAAAAGAGAGTAAGAGAGAGGAAATGTGCACTATCTTCTCTTAGTCACATATCATCGCAAGATTGAAAACAAGTGAGTGAATTGATATGTTGTAGAAAACTTGTCTCCTTGTTTTCTCCCAAAACCCTAATCTCGAATTTCCATGGGGTAAATCATCACCCTAGAACTCCAGGATGTTGCAACAAACCTATTGCCTCAAGAGAGAGAGGGAATAAAAATCCAAGTGAACTCTTAAGAGAGAGTAAGAGAGAGGAAATGCACACTCTTTTCTCTTAGTCACATCTCATCGCAAGAGTGAATACAAGTGAATAAATCCATATGTTGTAGAAAGACTCTCCTTCAAGTTTTCTCTCAAAACCCTAATCTTCAATTTCCAGTGGATAAATCCTAACCCTAGAACTCCAGGATGCTCAAAGAAACCCTAGAACCTCAAGAGAGAGAGAGAGAATACAAGTATAAGTGAAGACATAAGAGAGAGTAAGAGAGAGAAATTGTGCACTCTCTTCTCTTAGTCACATCTCATCATAAGAGTGAATACAAGTGAGTGAATCGATATGTTGTAGAATGACTCTTTCCTTCCAATTTTCTCTGAAACCCTAATATCCAATTTCCAAGGTGTAAACCATTACTATAGAACTCCAATATGGTCCAAGAAACCCTAGCAGAGAGAGAGAGAGAGAGAGAGAGAGAGAGAGAGAGAGAGAGAGAATACAAGTACAAGTGAAGATTTAAGATAAAGAGAGAGGAAATGCACACTCTCTTCTCTTAGTCACATCTCATCACAAGAGTGAATACATGTGAGTGAATTGATATGTTGTAGAGAGACTCTCTAAAGAAATATCTGAGGTCCTATGATGCTGCCATATAAGGTCTGTCCTTGACCTTAGTATGGCTCTAAGTTTCAACTGTATAGCTGTCTTCTTTTGTTGTTTTAGGACTACAAACAATCATCTCACTTTCTGCTCAATGTTTTACAGGTTAGGTGCTCTTTTAAGGTGCCCTTACAAGTGTTTTCTTATCTCAATGTTAGCACATGCAATATAACTTAAAACACATAACACTACCTCTATATCTTGAACTTTAAAATGTTGATCTACACTTCTTAACATGCATAAAATTGACACAGGTATTTTTGGTCAACATGACCTTGGATAACCCCCCCCCAAGGACAAATACAATGGAACTTGTATACATAGCAAGTTCCTCACGAGTCTTGCCACAAGAACTAGAAAGAGAAGTGCCCAAATTGTGGTGCACCCTCTTCCTTTGTTGCCCTCTGCACTGAACTGAAGCACCCTAGCTCATCAGTAACCCAATGAAGAAATCCCTCCACAGGAATGTCCTCTCTTATGCTGTCTCTCCACTGAAACTGTCAGAGCTCGAATCCTCAAAGTAGATATGCTACCAGGAAGCTGCTAGTCCTCTCAACATGTGCGCGCTCCTCCAAGTAGAAATGATCACCATAAATAAATAGAGACTAAATATAGATATCTCTCACCATGAAAGAATGTGCCCTCCCTCCAGCTTCCTCATGCATCAAACCTCATCTGAATCTAACAAGTCCTCCTCTCCCAATGAGCAACTGAAGGACCCAAGTGTGCCCTCCTCTCTCAGATGTGCCTCTCCTCCATGAAAATGCTCCTGACCAAGAAGAGAATGCTAAGACTCCATGGAAATACTCTCCATGTAAGCTCCAAGCCAACACAAGCTCCTCCTCAATCTCTCAATGGTTTTTCTCAAACCCTCATGAAGTGCACCCTCCTTCTCCTCAAGATTTGCACCCCTCTTCTCTTCTCCAAAACTCTCAAGTGAAGAATGAGTCTCAAAAATATCTTTACCTTCTCTTTATCATCCTCATGCCAACCCTAAAGATCAATGGCCTAGATTAGATCTAGAAAATTCTAATCAATGGGTGAGATCAACTCCAATAATCTCACTAAGGAAACCCACTTTCCTTAGTTGCTTTATGTCTATTAATTCACCCACATTGTGAATTAATTGTCACTTTATGAATTAAGCGACATATTTCACTTTTGACTTAAAACTCCTAAGTCAAAGTGAAATTAGAATCATAAAATAAAGTACAAGGGTAATAGTCTCCCCCATTTGTGCTTGGAGACTCATAAGCACACGAGGATCACTTTCCAAGGGTACCCAAATCTCAACACTCTCTCCTTTCCATTTTCTCTCAAAACCCTAATATCCATTTTCCAAGGGATAAACCCTAACCCTAGAACTCCAAGATGCTCCAAGAAACCCTAACTTCTCAAGAGAGAGAGAATACAAGTACAAGTGAAGACTTAGGAGAGAGTAAGAGAAAGGAAATGTAGGCTCTCTTCTCTTAGCCACATCTCACCACAAGAGTGAATACAAGTGAGTGAATCGATACATTGTAGAAAGACACTTTGTTCCTGTTTTTCTCTCAAAAACCCTAATGTCCAATTTTCGAGGATTAAATCCTAACCCTACAACTCCAAGATGCAATGAGAAACCCTAGTGCCTCAAGAGAGAGAGAATATAGGTACATGTGAAGACTTAAGAGAGATTAAGAGAGAGGAAATGCACACTCTCCTCCCTTAGTCACATGTCATCGTGAGTGAATCGATATGTTGTAGAAAGATTCTCTCCTTCCGATTTTCTCTCAAAACCCTAATCTCCAATTTCCAAGCGATAGACTCTAACCAGAGGACTCCAATATTCTCCAAGAAACCCTAGCTCCTCAAGAAAGAGATAGAATACAAGTACAATTGAAGACTTAAAGAGAATAAAAGAGAGGAAATGCGCACTATCTTCCCTTAGTCACATCTCATCGCAAGATTGAATACAAGTGAGTGAATTGATATGTTGTAGAAAATCTCTCTCCTTTCAGATGATCCAAGAAATGTTATTGCCTCAAGAGAGAGAGTGAATACAAGTCCAAGTGAAGACTCAAGAGAGGGTAAGAGAGAGGAAATGTGCAATCTTTTCTCTTAGTCACATCTCATCACAAGAGTGAATACAAGTGAGTGAATCAATATGTTGTAGAAAGAATCTCTCCTTCCAGTTTCCTCTCAAAACATTAATCTCTAATTTCCAAGGGATAAACCCTAACACTATAACTCCAAGATTCTCCAAGAAACCCTAACACCTCAAGAGAGAGAGAATACAAGCACAAGTGAAGACTCAAGAGTTATTAAGATAGAGGAAATGCACAATCTCCTCTCTTAGCCACATCTCATCCCAAGAGTGAATACAAGTGATTGAATTGATATGTTCTAGAATTACTCTCTCCATTTGGTTTTACCTCAAAATCCTAATCTCCTACTTCTAATTGATAAAACCTAACCTTAGAACCCAAAGATGCTCCAAGAACCCCTACGCCTCAAGAGAGAGAGAGACTACAAGTAGAAGTGAAGAATTAAGAGAGAGTAAGAAAGAGGAAATGTTCACTCTCTTATGTTAGTCACATCTCATCACAAGAGTGAATTGATATGTTGTAGAAAGAATCTCTACTTCTTTTCTCTCAAAACCCTAGTATCCAATTTCCAAATGTTAAACCCTAGCCCTAGAACTCCAATATCATCCAAGAAACCCTAGCACCTCAAGAGAGAGATAATACAAGTACAAGTTAATACTTAAGAGGGATAATACATCTCATCACAAACTTATTTGAACAAAGCTAATTTACTTGTTAGTAGAGTCGAATTTAATGAGGGTGTTGTTTTCAAAAGGGTTCAACCTAGAGATTAGGGACATGTTTATCCAATACAAAAATCCACTTGTCATATAACTATTGTATTGGAGGAAATCTCCAGATCGAATGATCAAATTATGTCAATAGAATCTCGAAAAAGAGGATATGTATGGCACAGAAAATAAATCCACTTGGTTTTAGACTTGGTGTAACCGAAAATGATCATTCCCATTGGTTCACACAATAAAGGAATTATTCAAAAGATCTCTGAGAAGATAAAAAAATATGTACTTGCATTGAAAACTATGTACGAACACATATAAAGAGCTCCTCGATTGATGGAGGAATTGCATGTGTAGAGATTAGTAGAAAGATCGATTTGATTCAGGTCAAAATATATATTGGATTTCCCAACTTGTTGTTAATATAAGGTAGGGGTTTTCAAGGAATTGAAAGATTAAGAAACAATGTATTAAATATGCTCGATTTTGTGGACCGAAAACTTCACATTGCTATATAAAAAGTTGCAAACCGTATAGATAACCTAATATTCTTGCGGAGTATATTGCCCTACATCTAGATAAAAGAGTTCCATTCAGAAAAAAAATGAAGAAAGCTATTGAACTGGCTAAACGGGAAGAAGTAGAAGGTATTCAGATCCAAATTGAAGGATGTCTCGACAAAAAGGAAATTGCCCGGGTCGAATGGGATAGGGGAGGTAGGGTTCCCCTACAAACAATTCAGGCTATGATTGATTATTTTTATTATCCGGTTCAAATCATCTATGGAGTTTTAGGGATCAAAATTTAGATCTTAAAAGAGTAGGAATAATTGGTATTTTTCCTAATCTACCCAATAATGGATCATCAATTCTATCAGATCGAATAGAAATTAGATTTACCATTTCTTCACTGTGCTATGCTTAGTGTGCGACTTGTTGGAATCGAGCTTTTCATTCTTTTTTGGAGTTATGGAGAATTTGAAATAAGAATGGATTGGTCTCTGGTATAAATAAACTAGAGACTAAATAGAGAGTGAATACAAGTGAGTGAATCGATATGTGATAGAAGCACTCTCTCCTTGTGGTTTTCTCTCAAAACCATAATATCCAATTTTCAAGGGATAAACCCTAACCCTAGAAATCCTAGATGCTCCAAGAAACCCTAGTGTGTCAAGCGAGAGAATACAAATGAAGATTTAAGAGAGAGTAAGAGAGAGGAAATGCACACTCTCTTATATTAATCACATCTCTTCACAAGAGTGAATACAAGTGAGTGAATCAAAATGTTGTAGAAAGACTCTCCTTTCAGTTTTCTCTCAAAACCCTCTTCTCCAATTTCCAATGGATAAACCATAACTAAGGACTCCAAGATGCTCCAAGAAATCCTAGTGGCTCAATAAAGAGAGAGAACAAGTATAAGTGAAGACTTAAGAGAATAAGAGAGAGGAAATGTGAACTCTCTTCTCTTAGTCACATCTCATCACAATAGTTAATATAAGAGAGTGAATCAATATGATGTAGAAAGACTCTCTTCTCTTGGGACACCCTTGAGCCTCAAGAGAGAGATCATACAAGTACAAAACTTAAGAGAGAGTAAGAGAGAGGAACTAGACACTCTCTTCTCTTAGTCACATCTCATCACAAGAGTAAATACAAGTGAGTGAATCAATATGTTTTAGAAAGACTCTTTTTCCGTTTTCTCTCAAAACCCTTATTTTCAATTTCAAGGGATAAACCCTAACCCTAGAACTCTAAGATGCTCCAAAAAACCCTAGATCCTCAAGAGAGAGAGAATACAAGTACAGGTGAAGACTTAAGAGAGAAAGAGAGATGAAATACACACTCTCTTAGTTGGACATTAATACATTTATCTTATCTTATCTTATATATCTTCTCTTAGTCATATCTCATCACAAGAGTGAATACAAGTGAGTGAATTGATATGTTGTAGAGAGACTCTCTCCTTTCGATTCTCTCTCAAAACCCTATTCTCGAGTTTCCAAGGGATAAACCCTATCCCTAGAAATAAAAAATGATCCAAGAAAAACTAGCACCTCAAGAGAGAGAGAATTCAAGTAAAAGTGAAGAATTAAGGGACAATAAGATAGGAAATGAAAGTCTCTTCACTTGGTCACATTTCATCACAAGGGTGAATATAAGTGGGTGAATCAATATGTTCTAGAAAGAATCTTTCTTTCCATTTTTCTCTCAAAACTCTAATATCCAATTTCCATGGGATAAACCTTAACCCTAGAGCTCTGAGATGCTCTAGGAAACCCCTTTGCCTCAAGAGAGAGAGATAATGCAAGTAAAAAACTTAAGAGAGAGGAAATGCACACTCCTTTATCTTAGTCATATCTCATCACAAGAATGAATACAAGTGAGTGATTCAATATGTTGTTGAAAGAATTTCCTTTCAGTTTTCTCTCAAAACCCTAATCTCCAATTTCCAATGGATAAACTCTAACCCTAGAACTCCAAGATGCTCCAAGAAACCCTAGTGCCTCAAGAGAAATAATATAAGTACAAATTAAGAGTTAAGAGAGAGTAAATGTGCACTCTCTTCTGTTAGTCACATCTCATCACAAGAGTGAATATATGTGAGTGAATCGATATGTTGTAGAAATACTCTTCTTTTGGTTTTCTCTTAAAACCCTAATCTCCAATTTCTAATGGATAAACCTTAACCATAGATCTCTAATATGCTTAAGGGAACCATAAAGCCTCTAGAGAGAGATATAATACAAGTACAAAACTTACGAGAGAGTAAGAGAAAGGAACTGGGGAGTTTCTTCTGTTAGTCCCATCTCATCACAAGTATGAGTAGACGTGAGTGAATTGATATGTTGTAGAAAGACTATTCTTTTGGTTTTCTTGCAAGATCCTTATTTCCAATTTCCAAGGGATCAACCCTAACCCTAGAACTCCAAGATGCTCCAAGAAACCTTAGAGATTGAAGAGAGAGGGAGATAATACAAGTACAAGTAAATACTTAGGACATTAGGAAACAGGAAATGTACATTCTCTTAGTTGGACATTAATATATTTATCTTATCTTATCTTATATATCTTCTCTTGGTCACATCTCATCACAATAGTGAATACAAGTGAGCAAATAAATATGTTATAGAAAGACTCTCTCCTTTTGGTTTTCTCTCAAAGCTGTAATCTCCAATTTCCAAGGGATAAACCCTAACCCTAGAACACCAAGATGCTCCAAGAAACCCTAGCGCCTCAATAGAGAGATTACAACTACAAGTGAGGACTTATGAGAGAGTAAGAGAGAGGAAATGCACACTCTCTTCTCTTAGTCACATCTCATCACAAGAGAGAATACATGTGATTCAATCGATATGTGGTTAAGAGAATCTCCTTTCAATTTTCTATCAAAAACCTAATCTCCAATTTGCAAGGGATAAAGGCTAACCCTAGAACTCCAAGTTCCTCCAAGAAATCCTTGTGCCTCAAGAGAGAGAGAATACAAGTACAAGTGAAGAAGTAAGAGAGACTAAGAGAGAGGATATATGCACCATCTTCTCTTAGTCACATCTCATCAGAAGAGTGAATACAAGTGAGTGAATCTATATGTTGTAGAAAGACAGTCCTTTAGGTTTTCTCTCAAAACCCCAATCTCCAATTTCCAAGGGATAAACCCTAACGTTGGAACTCTAATATGCTCTAGGAAAACCTAGTGCCTCAAGAATGAGAGAGAATACAAGTACAAGTGAAGACTTAGGATAGATTAAGAGAGAGGAAATGTGCACTCTCTTCTGTTAGCCATCTCTCATCATAAAAGTGAATACAAGTGAGTGAATTGATATGTTGTAGAATGACTCTCTCCTTATTGTTTTCTCTCAAAACCCTAATATCCAATTTCCAAAGGATAAACTCTGATCTTCGAACTCCAAAATGCTCCAAGAGGCCCTAGCACCTCAAGAGAGAGAGAATGCAAGTACAAGTGAAGACTTAAGGAGAGAGTAAGATAGAGAGGAAATACACACTCTCTTCTCTTAGTCAAATATCATCAGAAGAGTGAATACAAGTGAGTGAATCAATATGTTGTAGAAAGACTCTTTCCTTCCAGTTTTCTATCAAAACCCTAATCTCCAATTTCCAAGGGATAAACCCTAACCCTAAAAATCCAAGATTTGCTTCAAGAAATTCTAGCTTCTCAAGGGGGGAGGGAGAGTTTACAAGTGAAGACTTAAGAGAGAGGAAACACACTCTCTTCTCTTAGTCACATGTTATCACAAGATTCGATATAAGTGAGTGAATCCATAGGTTGTAGAAAGACTCTCTCCTTCTGGTTTTCTCTCAAAATCCTAGTCTTCAATTGCCAAGAAATAAATCCTAAGCCTAGAACTCCAGGATACTCCAAGAAACCCTAGCGCCTCAAGAGAGAGAGAATATGAATACAAGTGAATATTTAAGAGAGTTCAAGAAAGAGAAATGCAATTGTCTTCTCTTTTTAAGGATTTATCCATTGGAAATTCACTCGCTTATATTCGCTCTTGTGATGAGATGTGACTAAGAGAACATAGTGCACATTTCCTCTCTCTTACTCTTTCTTATTTCTTCACTTGTACTTGTATTCTCTCTCTCATGAGGTGCTAGGGTTTCTTGGAGCATCTTGGAGTTCTAGGGTTAAGGTTTATCCCTTGGAAAATTGAAATTATGGTTTTGAGAGTGGAAATGCGCACTTTCTTCTCTTAGTCACATCTCATCACAAGAGTGAATCGATATGTTGCAGAAAGAATCTCATTCCAATTTTTTCTCAAAACCCTAATCTCCAATTTCCGAGGGATAAACCCTAACCCTAGAACTCCAAGATGCTTCTAGAAAGAGAAAATGTACACACTCTTCTCTTACTCACATCTCATCACAAGTGCGAATAAAAGCAAGTGAATTTCTAGTGGATAAATCCTAACAAAGATAAGACAATGCACATTTCTTTTCTCTTACACTCTCTTAAATATTCAATTGTACCTGTATTCTCTCTCTCTCTCTCTTTGTTGAAGTGCTAGGGTTTCTCGGAGCATTTTGGAGTTCTAGGCTTAGGGTTTATTTCTTGGAAATTGCAAATTAGGATTTTGAGAGAAAACCAAAAGGAGAGTGTCTTTATACAACATATCGATTCACTCACAAGTACTCATGCTTGTGATGATATGTTACTAAGAGAAGACAATGTGCATTTCCTCTCTTACTCTCTCTTATGTCTTCACTTGTATACTTTCTCTCTCTCCCTCGAGGCGCTAGATTTTCTTGGAGAATTTTGGATTTCTAGGGTTAAGGCTTATCCCTTAAAAATTGGAGATTAGGGTTTTGAGAGAACAGTAGAAGGAAAGAGTCTTTCTACAACATATCAATTCACTCACTTGTATTTACTCTTGTGATTCACTTGTAGAAATATTCTTTACTTCTTGTTTTCTCTCAAAACCCTAATCTCCAATTTCAGAGGGATAATCCCTAACCCTATAACTCCAAGATGCTCCTAGAAACACTAGTGCCTCAAGAGAGAGAGAGAGAGAGAGATAATTCAGGTACAAGTGAGGACTTAAGAGAGAGTAAGAAAGAGGAAATTCGCACTCTCTTCTCCTAGTTACATCTCATTAGAAGAGTGAATAAAAGTGAGTGAATCAATATGTTGTAGAAAGCTTCTCTCCTTCCGGTTTTCTCTCAAAACCTTAATCTCTAATTTCCAAGGGATAAACCCTAACCCTATAACTCCAATATGCTCCAAGAAACTATACCACCTCAAGAGAGAGAGAATGGAAGTACAAGTGAATAATTAAGAGAGGAAATGCACAATATTTTCTTTTAGTCACATCTTATCACAAGAGTGAATATAAGTGAGTGAATCAAAATGTTGTAAAAAGACTCTTTGTTTCCAGTTTTCTCTCAAAACCCTAATCTCTATTTCAGGGTATAAACCTTAACCCTGGAACTCCAAGATGCTCCAAGAAACACTAGCGCCCCAAAAGAGAGGGATAATACAAGTACACAACTTAAGAGAGAGTAAGAGAGAGGAAATGTGCACTCTCTTCACTTAGTCACATCACATCACAAGAGTGAACACAAGTGAGTGAATCGATATGTTGTAGAAAGACTCTCCTTTCAATTTTATCTCAAAACCCTAATCTCCAATTTCCATGGGATAAAACCTATCACTAGAACTCCCAGATGCTCCAAGAAACCCTAGTTCCTCAAGAGAAAGAATACAAGTACAAGTGAAGAATTAAGAAAGAGGAAATGTGCACTCTCTTTTCTTAGTCTCATCTCATCACAAGAGTGAATCAATATGTTGTAGAAAGACTCTCCTTCTGATTTTCTCTCAAAACCCTAATTTCCAATTTTAAGGGATAAACCCTAACCTTAGAACTCTAAGATGCTCTATGAAACCCTATTTCCTCAAGAGAACTAATACAATTTCAAGTGAATACTTAAGAGAGAAAATGCACACTCTATTCTCTTATTCACATCTCATCACAAGAGTGAATCGATATGTTGTAGAAAGACTCTCTTCTTCTGGTTTTATCTTGAAATCCTAATCTCCAATTTTTGAGGGATAAACCCTAACCCTATAACTCCAAGATGCTCCAAGGAACCCTGGAACCTCAAGATAGAGAATACAGGTACAAGTGAAGACTTAAGATAGAGGAAATGTGTGTTCTCTTCTCATAGTTACATACCAAAACAAGAGTAATTACAAGTGAGTGAATCGATATGTTGTAGAAAGACTCTCCTTTTGGTTTTCTCTAAAAACCCTAATATCAAATTTCCAAGGGATAAACCCTATCCCAAGAACTCCAAGATACCCCAAGACACACTAGCACCTCAAGTGAGAGAGAATACAAGAACAATTGAAGACTTAAGATAGAGTAAGAGAGAGGAAATGTGCACTCTCTTCTGTTATTCACATCTCATCACAAGAGTGAATATAAGGCACTAAATTTATATGTTGTAGAAAGACTATCCTTTATGTTTTCTGTCAAAACCCCAATGTCCATTTTCCAAGGGAAAAACCTTAACCCTAGAACTCTAAGATATTCCAAGAAACCCTAATACCTCAAGAGAGAGAATAAAAGTACAAGAGAAGACTTAAGAGAGTAAGAGAGAGGAAATGCACACTCTCTTCTCTTAGTCAAGTCTCATCACAAGAGTGAATATAAGTGAGTGAATCAATATGTTGTAGAAAAACTCTCTCCTTTCGGTGTTCTCTGAAAAACCCTAATCTCGAATTTCCAAGGGATAAACCCTAACCCTAGAACTAAAACATGATCCAAGAAACCCTAGCAACTCAAGAGAGAGAGAATACAAGTACAAGTGAAGAGAGAGAAAGATAGGGAAATTGACACTCTCTTCTCTTAGGCACATCTCAAAACAAGAGTGAATATAAGTGAGTGAATTGATATGTTGTATAAAGAATCTCTCCTTCCAGTTTTCTCTCAAAACCCTAATATCCAATTACCAAGGGATAAACCGTAACCCTAGAACTCCAAGATGCTCCAAGAAACCCTAGCGCCTCAACAAAGAGAGAGAATACAAGTGCAAGTGAAGAATTAAAAGAGAGTAAGAGAGAGGAAACATGCACTATCTTCTCTTAGTCACATATCATCACAAGATTGAATATAAGTGAGTGAAATTATATGTTGTAGAAAACTTGTCTCCTTCTTGTTTTCTACCAAAACCCTAATCTCAAATTTCCATGGGGTAAACCATCACCCTAGAACTCCAGGATGCTGCAACAAACCTATTGCCTCAAGAGAGAGAGGGAATACAAGTCCAAGTGAAGACTTAGGAGAGATTAAGAGAGAGGAAATGCACACTCTTTTCTCTTAGTCCCATCTCATCGCAGGAGTGAATACAAGTGAGTAAATCCATATGTTGTAGAAAGACTCTTCTTCACATTTTCTCTCAAAACCCTAATCTTCAATTTCCAGTGTATAAATCCTAACCCTAGAACTCCAAGATGCTCAAAGAAACCTTATCACCTCAAGAGAGAGAGAATACAAGTATAAGTGAAGACATAATAGAGAGTAAGAGAGAGAAATTGCACACTCTCTTCTCTTAGTCACATCTCATCATAAGAGTGAATACACGTGAGTGAATCGATATGTTGTAGAAAGACTCTCTTCTTCCAATTTTTTCTAAAACCCTAATATCCAATTTCCATGGTGTAAACCGTAACTATAGAACTCCAAGATGCTCCAAGAAACCCTAGCACCTTGAGAGAGAGAGAGAGAGAGAGAGAGAATACAAGTACAAGTGAAGATTTAAGAGAAAGAGAGAGGAAATGCACACTCTCTTCTCTTAGTCACATCTCATCACAAGAGTGAATACATGTGAGTGAATTGATATGTTGTGGAAAGACTCTCCCCTTTTGGTTTTCTCTCAAAACCCTAATATCCATTTTCTAAGGGATAAACCCTAACCCTAGAACTCCAAGATGCTCCAAGAAACCCTAGCGTATCAAGAGAGAGAGAATACAAGTACAAGTGAAGACTTAGGAGAGAGTAAGAGAAAGGAAATGCAGACTATCTTCTCTTAGACACATCTCACCACAAGAGTGAATACAATTGAGTGAATCTATACATTGTAGAAAGACACTCTGTTCCTGATTTTCTCTCAAAATCCCTAATGTTCAATTTTTGAGGATTAAATCCTAACCCTACAACTCCAAGATGCAATAAGAAACCCTAGTTCCTCAAGAGAGAGAGAATATAGGTACATGTGAAGACTTAAGAGAGATTAAGAGAGAGGAAATGCACACTCTCCTCCCTTAGTCACATGTCATCGTGAGTGAATCGATATGTTGTAGAAAGATTCTTTCCTTCCAATTTTATCTCAAAACCCTAATATCCAGTTTCCAAGCGATAGACCCTAAAAAGAGGAGTCCAAGATGCTCCAAGAAACCCTAGCGCCTCAAGAAAGAGATAGAATACAAGTACATTTGAAGACTTAAAGAGAATAAAAGAGAGGAAATGCGCACTATCTTCCCTTAACCACATCTCATCGCAAGATTGAATACAAGTGAGTGAATTGATATGTTGTAGAAAATCTCTCTCCTTTCGGATGCTCCAAGAAATGTTGTTGCCTCAAGAGAGAGAGTGAATACAATACCAAGCAAAGACTCAAGATAGGGTAAGAGAGAGGAAATGTGCAATCTCTTCTCTTATTCAAGAGAGAGAGTGAATACAATACCAAGCAAAGACTCAAGAGAGGGTAAGAGAGAGGAAATGTGCAATCTCTTCTCTTATTCACATCTAATCACAAGAGTGAATACAAGTGAGTGAATCAATATGTTGTAGAAAGACTCTCTCCTTCTAGTTTCCTCTCAAAACACTAATCTCTAATTTCAAGGGGATAAACCCTAACACTATAACTCCAAGATGCTCCAAGAAACCCTAGCACCTCAAGAGAGAGAAAGTACAAGAACAAGTGAAGACTCAAGATTTAGTAAGAGAGAGGAAATGCACAATCTCCTCTCTTAGTCACATCTCATCCCAAGAGTGAATACAAGTGAGTGAATTGATATGTTCTAGAATTACTGTCTCCATTGGGTTTTACCTCAAAATCCTAATCTACTACTTCCAATTGATAAAACCTAACCTTAGAACCCCAAGATGCTCCAAGAATCCCTACGCCTCCAGAGAGAGAGAGAATACAAGTACAAGTGAATAATTAAGAGATAGTAAGAAAGAGGAAATGGTCACTCTCTTCTATTAGTCGCATCTCATCACAAGAGTGAATACAAATGAGTGAATTGATATGTTGTAGAAATAATCTCTACTTCTTTTCTCTCAAAACCCTAGTCTCCAATTTCCAAATGTTAAACCCTAGCCCTAGAACACCAAGATGGTCCAAGAAACCCTAACACCTCAAGAGAGAGATAATACAAGTACAAGTTAATACTTAAGAGGGATAATACATCTCATCACAAGAAGTAATACAAGTGAGTGAATCGATATGTGGTAGAAACACTCTCTTCTTGTGGTTTTCTCTCAAAACCATAATATCCAATTTTCAAGGGATAAACCCTAACCCTAGAACTCCAAGATTCTCCAAGAAACCCTAGTGTGTCAAGCGAGAGAGTACAAATGAATATTTAAGAGAGAGTAAGATAGAGGAAATGTGCACTCTCTTATATTAATCATATCTCTTCACAAGAGTGAATACAAGTGAGTGAATCAAAATGTTGTAGAAAGACTCTCCTTTCGATTTTCTCTCAAAACCCTCTTCTCCAATTTCCAATGGATAAACCCTAACTAAGGACTCCAAGATGCTCCAAGAAATCCTAGTGGCTCAAGAGAGAGAGATAACAAGTATAAGTGAAGGCTTTAAGATAATAAGAGAGAGGAACTGTGAACTCTCTTATCTTAGTCACATCTCATCACAAGATTTAATATAAGAGAGTGAATCAATATGATGTAGAAAGACTCTCTTCTCTCAAAACCCTAATCTCCAATTGTAAAGGGATAAACCCTAACCCTAGAACTCTAAGATTCTCCAAGAAACTCTAGCGCCTCTAGAGAGAGAAGATACAAGTACACGTGAAGAATTAAGAGAGAGTAAGAGAGAGGAAATGAGCACTCTCTTCTCTTTTTCACATCTCATCACAAGAGTGAATATAAGTGAGTGAATCAATATGTTGTATAAATTATCTCTCCTTCTAGTTTTCTCTCAAAACCCTAACCTCCAATTTCCAGGGGATAAACCCTAATACTAGAACCCCAAGATGCTTCAAGAGGCCAAACCACCTACAGAGAGAGAGAGAGAATACAAGTGTAGGTGAAGAATTAAGAGAGAGTGAGAGAGGAAATGTGCACTCTCTTCTCTTAGTCACATCTCATCACAAGAGTAAATATAAGTGAGTGAATCGATATGTTGTAGAAAGACTCTCTCTTTCTAATTTTCTCTCAAAATACTAATCTCAAATTTCCAAGAGATAAACCTTAACCTTAGAACTCCGGGATTCTCTAAGAAACCCTTGAGCCTCAAGAGAGAGATAATACAAGTACAAAACTTAAGAAAGAGTAAGAGAGAGGAACTGGGCACTCTCTTCTCTTAGTCACATCTCATCACAAGAGTAAATACAAGTGAGTGAATCAATATGTTTTACAAAGACTCTTTTTTCTATTTTCTCTCAAAACCCTTAATTCTAATTTCAAGGGATCAACCGTAACCCTAGAACTCTAAGATGCTCCAAAAACCTTTAACGCCTCAAGAGTGAAAGAATACAAGTACGAGTGAAGACTTAAGAGAGAAAGAGAGATGAAATGCACACTCTCTTAGTTGGACATTAATGCTTTTTTCTTATATTATCTTATATATCTTCTCTTAGTCATATCTCATCATAAGAGTGAATACAAGTGAGTGAATTGATATGTTGTAGAGAGACTCTCTCCTTTCGATTCTCTCTCAAAACCCTATTCTCGAGTTTCCAAGGGATAAACCTGTTGACGGGCGAAATTGTCCGTCCGTCAATTGAGAGAGTGGAATCGGTCTGGGGTTGTCTAAATAACCCAAGCCGTTTGGAATGAACCACCCTGACGGGTTTAACGGATCCGTTGGCCGCTCTAAGGTCCTAAGAAAACCAAGGAGAAAACTAATATAAACTAACTAATCTAAATAAAACAAATAAAACAAAACTAAAACTAACTAAACAAACAAACTAAAACTAAAATAAAAGAAACTAAACTAACTAATAATAAAAACAAACTAATACACTAATCTAACAAACTACTATATAAACTAAAACTAAATACAAATTACACTAACTATTATACTAATTACTATTACACTAACTCTATTAATTAACCGTCTAACTACTAGTTATAATACATCTTATTCACAAATATACAATATACAGAACTGGCAGATTTAGATAAAACCTGTGAAACTCATATGTTTTCTGTCCTAAGACAGCCAAAAATATTTTTGATTTTTATATTTTATGAATAAGAAATAAAATTACTGAAATTAAATGATCTAATATACTAACTCTAACTTAAACTAATATCTGAACTAAACTACTAATAAAAACAACAAACAAAAGACTAACTGACCTGGAAGCGCTCCTAATTTGTCCCGCGTATGATGACTTCGAAGCTGGTCGGAGGAAGGAAACTCGCACCGGTTGATCCAGAAGCTTTTCGTAAACGATAGGCTGCACTGCTCTTTGAGTGGTTTACAGGACAAACAAGACATAAAACATCATAACAACTATATGATTATAAATCTCTGCAATAAGGGAAACCTGTTATGCAAAAACTTATATTAATGATTCAACTTATGAAGAAGATAAACCTATCATTCACAAACTGAATTAAACAATTGTTATGTCTTTTATACACTTGGAAGAAACCAGATATGGATTACAGTGATTAAAATTATATCATTTTCACATGATTAAGATAGCTAAAGTAGTCATTAACCAGATACAAATTGATATACACAACATGAAACAAAATGTTGATATAATGAGAAGCTAAAGCTATGAAAAAACACCAAATTCTTCTTCAGTCTGTATTAAAACTCCATATCCTTGTTCTCCCATGAATGAGGATGAACATTATTACAAAAATCATAAGTATATATAAGTCTCTCCACAGGGTAAAACCTCCCTGTGGATAATATCAAAATGTTTTACATAATCTGGG
>ML782395.1:280991-297200 GCA_009831015.1 Picea engelmannii | reverse complement strand
ACACAGTGCGGAAAGTCCGCAGTCAAGCTGAATGCAGCATGCGGAAATTAAGGATTCCCGCAGGAGAGTATATATGCAGCCTGCGAACTATTTTCAAAATATGATTTTGAGAAAATGACAAGTGTAACCTTCTTCAGGAAAAAATTCTTAATGAAGAGTTTGATCTTCCATAATCATGACATAATCATATTATCATCTTGATAACCAAAAATGTGGATAACAGTCACCCCTATCTCGCTACTCGGGTAGGCATAACACTCTGAAATGTTGTAATGTTATAATGTCCCAAAATGGGGACATTACAGTCCTCCCTGCCGGAATATTACTTGTCCTCAAGCAATAACTGAATCCAACTACATATGATACCGATGTCCCATATCCACCTGTGTGACACAAGGTAGACTCCCATCAATATGTGGTCTCTCCAAGTGCTCACGATGCATGACACCCACATGCTCCTACTGAGTAGAATGATCAATGGCCAAATAATCTCAATCAACTCTCCGAGCAACCACTCTACTCGAAACTCAACTCCATCAAATGTTGAACTACCAAGAACTCCAATCCATGGGTCCCATATCAGAATGTGAACTGCAATGCCCTGTGGAGTATAGTTTTGTAACATATCAACACCATGAGTCTCCTACAAATAACACATGGCCTCAACCCAAAATGGGTCTATCCTATCAGACCATACCAAACTCAACACGGCCCCCACTGACTGAACATGTTGCTACAATAGTTAGGTACTACAAGACTTCAATAAATCACCAGCCAATGATGTGCTCTCCTCAATACTGAAACTCAATGGGAAAAAGTGACTTCCCCCTGGAAATGTCCACTCATCTCCATCAATCAATGAAATGCCCAGCCCCGTAATCCCAGGGTCCCATGCTAATCTCTGACAAGGACCATCATGTTGATGCTACTCTACTCTGATCATGACTGTCTGCTCAAAGTATCCATACTGGACCCTCCACTCTTGGATCCTCATAAGATGAAACAAACTTTTGACCCCATGGATTCCCGGATCCCATGTCAAATTTGGAAGTTCATCACTTCCAATCCCCACTAACTGCTGATGTGCCCTACTAGTAACTGTCGAAAGACCTCCACCCTCATCCCAACGAGAGTCTGAATATGTAGCAACCTTTGAGATATCCTTTGCCCCATGGCCTAGGATACTCTCCATCATGCCTAGGGCCTCAACTGTCTGCCCCTGATGACCCACCCCTATCCTGCTGTATGCAATAAAGACACTCCTTTCATGTGGTCTCAGCCTACCAACTCTCCATGGCCCCTGCCACTGTCTAGCTCCCCCTGTGCTATTGTCAATGATAAAAGTATCGGGAAAGGATACCATAAATATCTGCAACCAAATGTAGGACTGGAAAGTATCATATGCTTTGGTCAATCCCAAGGACTTGACCAAAAGCTCATCCACTAGCACCCATGGTAAATAATCGCCTGTACTCATTAATGAACACCAACCATCAGGTACAATAGTAGGTATCTCCACAAATTGAGGGTCAATCATTATCCATCCATCATCACTCACACAACTATTGCTACGATGAAGATGATCTCCCAGATCTGTATACTATTGCAAGGGAGAGGAATCTCCATGCTCTACTAAGTACATCTCCTCCCTTTAATCCAGTGGGTCCCCATGAATCCCATTGTACACCTCTGTATGTCTCTGTGAACTACCACTCATCACTATATGCCCTTGCATACTCATGTGATCTCCTGTATACACCTGCAACATCATGGATCCTAGGTGTACTACTAGGTCATCCTCTACATGAAGGTCAACCAATCCTGGAACACAAATGGAAGTGTCCTCATAACTGCCACTGGCTATGGAATCCCCATGTGTATGTGTGTGCCCAACTATCTCAACACCCCTCGTGAAGGGTGGTCCCTGTGACCTATGGACATCCTCTTGCATCTCTGGATCATATCTCTCCATACGCATCAGTGATCCTAGGTACTCCTCATGCTCCTCCCTCAATTGGTGCTCCACTGCTAAACCACCAACATCCTCTCGCAATGTGGCTGAGGGATATATCTGACTCTCTGCTGAAATAGATGTAGTGGTTCTCTGTCTAATTTCCTCAAGGAGCTTCTCTGATTGAGACTCTGATTCCTGAAGGGTTGTCTGTGTTCCTTCCAAGAATATTTGTGTGCTCACCAATTCATGAGTGAGTCGGTCCACCTCAACCTCCTACTCACTCAATGCCCTGTGATACATCTTGCCAACCTCCAATAGGTAATCCCTATCCCTCAACAATTGTTGGTAGTCAACCCTCATCACAATCACTCTCTCCCTGAGTGTATGGACGTCATCAATGACAAGTCCCCCATATGAACTATGTTTTGCCATTGAGGCCCTCCAACAATAATCTTCCACCAATGCATGTGCATCATCAATGCATCTACCGGCTTCCATGATCATGTCCTCACTGACTCTCAACTGTCCTGCCAAGTGTCGTGACTCCTGGTCACAATCCTGTTGAGGTGCTACCTCATGCCTCTCACTGCTAGTGTCAACAATGGAATCCCCAACAACACACTCCTCAAAATACAAGGCACTGAACTGCCCACTATCCCTTGTACTACTGAGTCCTCCTATATGCCACTGCACTCCATCACCAACTGCGACCCTTATCTGAATCACACCATATCATGTATGGGCAGCTGTATCCTCCTGTGCACTCACCCTACTAATATCATTTGCACCTGGATCCCATACAGATGTGTCCATACACGTGCTATGTTCATCTCAACGAATAAGGAGTGCATCCTCATCACTGTAGATCAATCCTAGGAGTAAGTGTCCCAACAAGTTGTCGGTCTCCACAACCTAGCCCATCAATGGAATCTCCAAGAGTGGTGACTCACTCTCCTCACAATGATAGGTATGTGTAAGGTCAACTATCTCCAAGCCATACCTCTCCTCTTGGGTCTACAGATCCATATGTTCCTTGTGTACAATCCCCACACAAGGCTCCTCTACCATATCAGGAATGATACTAATATCCTCATGTGTCGTGGCTAGCATAGGTGATTGAGAAGATGAAAAATGTGGCTCGCTCCTCATAGGAAACTCATCATCCTCCATACATGACTTCCTGGAAGCCATGTCTACACCCATAGGTAGGTCATCCAACCTCCTAATCTCATCATGTTTAAGTGTCAACACATATGAATCCTCACAAGTGTCACCAATATGCTGAAGTGTTGAATCCTCAACATTGCCTGACGGGGAAGATGAAGGACATGCACTATCATCCTGTCCATCCAATTGTCCCTCAAATGCGCAAGAGTCACTAGCCTCCATCTCGATCATTTGGTTGAGCTTGTAGTACATGCCTAACTTTTGTGCCCCAACTCTGGCAGTTTATTTGGATGACCCGTCAAAAGAAGGTATGGTGAGTTTACCAACTTTTCGGATGAAATCTATGTTATTCCCCTGTTTATGTTGTTGTCCTCCTCTCTAAGGTTCTCTGGGATGGTCCATGCCCCTAAGTCCATAGTACTCAACCAGTTTCATGTCATGATGAAAGTCAGGACCTAATGCTGCATACTCCCTCTTGTACTCTGCAAAGTCTTCCGCCTGAGTGGGCAGCCTGTGTGCTAACGACTGTTGTGCTGCTGGTGCTGGTGCCCTCTGAAAACTAGGGAAACATGGTCTGGGAATCCTACTCAAATATGTGTATGTGAAAGTAGGTGTTTGGGGTCTACTACCTGCCCTCGAGTTCCCCTTTGCTGCATGTGGGGCTTGTGTGCCTGGAATGCCCACCATAGCCAATCTATCAACCACCTGAGCCAAGGACTGAGACATGGTCCATTGACTAGCTAACATATCACTAATAACCTGCATGAAGGTTGCCTCTGGTTCCATGGGGGCCTTACCATTGCCCTCTAGTCGCTCATATCTGTCTCCCAGCATCCTCTTTGTCTTCTAGGTCACCTGCTGAACTCATCGACTTTAGTCATAGGCTGGCAGGACTAAAGCTCTGATACCACTGAAATATCCTTGATCCCACTGATCGAGATATTTGCTACTAATCTATTATTCTGTCTCGCAGATCTAATATAGTGGGGATTTCTGGATGCGTTTCAGTTGTATGTTTGATATCTTGATGGTTATTGCATGTGCATGTGGGTTATTGCATGTGCATGTTGATTATTGCATGTGCATGTTGGTTATTGCATGCACATGTTGCATATTTATGGTTTACACAACATATAAAGGATGCATGCAAAAGTAAAGAACATCAACTGCCCAATATCATGTATAATACGGTTCGAGCATGGAAATACAATAGCATACTGGAAATATAGAATATAAACGTCAACCAGATCTCATGGATCAGTACTGGAATACAATCAAATAACATAAAAATACCCGTGATCAGAAGATGATAGCAGATCTGATGCATGCACGGATATATCGATGGAAATATGTGATTCCGATGAAGTACAGTAACCACTACCAGTTGGAAAACTCATCTGGAAGTTCAGACCGTCGGAATACACTAGAAACTGCTCCAAAAGAAGAGTCATGGCCTCTAGACTGAAATGGGTGAGTGCCAAATCTCGAATCTGGTCTCTAAGGCACTGGATCTGGACCCCTGGGGGGTTTTTTCACCTCCTGGAGCACTGGATGCACCCCAAAGGGTTCCACCAATGGAATTTGTTGCTATATGGCTCAAAACGATCATCTCGCCAAATAAGGAAATGGGTCAGAAGGATTTGTTCGGATCTTCTCTGAAAGTTTGCATGCAACACCAAATGTCTATCCGAAAGAGCTGCAACCTAAATGGTTGAATGAGTTGATTTGCAATATTCCACCATTAGAATCCGACGATAGATGGCTCAATAGAAGTGCCCTGGTTGGATTTCAAATGGGTTGGAAGGAAACTATAATCTGGATATGGATCTCGTGCATCTCTCCAAACCAACAAACTGACTTGCGCCCTCACCGGCTGAGCTGCGTACTCTACAATGGATACTCCTGAAAAGTACAGTGAAATACCTGGATGGTATCTCCAATGGGCTAGGGTGTGTCTCTCAACATCGAAACCGATCAATGGTGGTGGTTTCCTCCAGAAATCCACAAAACAATAAGGTCGGCTCTCCTCGTCCTTTGGGAACTCTCAACATCAAATCATAACAATGCATAATGAATTAGGTTGCTTTACCCTTCGTTTATAGCTTCCCAAAACCCTAATTCATTGTTGACCTTTTCCCTCCAAGTGACTTTTACTTTATTTTATTATTCCTTGATTATATCACTTAATTAATTAATTAACCATTTTTCCTATAAAAAGTGATTTATCCATCCTGATGGCTTCTCCGGCCACTGAAAGTCACTTCTCCTCATCTTATCCTGTAATTATCTTCCTCTTTATTCTAATGAGCTATTACACTAAGAGGTTTCTCCAAGTAATATGCCCATTATGACCTTCTTAGTGAATTTAATTAAGATATGACCCATAATAACTCAAAATTATGGAAATCGTTGGAATGCAATGGAACCAAAGCCCAGTTGTGCAGAATGGATCTTGATAATGAATGATACAAGTCGGGCCCAAATAAACCCCTCAATATCTCTCGAACTCTCTATCACCCCTATCTAGCTACTCGAGTAGGAATAACACTTTGAAATGTTGTAATGTTATAATGTCCCAAAATGGGAACATTACAGAAACCCTAGCGTTTTAAGAGAGAGAGAATACAAGTACAAGTGAAGACTTAGGAGAGAGTAAGAGAAAGGAAATGCAAACTCTCTTCTCTTAGCCACATCTCACCACAAGAGTGAATACAACTGAGTGAATCAACACATTGTAGAAAGATTCTTTGTTCCTGATTTTCTCTCAAAAACACTAATGTCCAGTTTTCGCAATAAGAAACCCTAGTGCCTCAATAGAGAGAGATTATAGGTACATGTGAAGACTTAAGAGAGATTAAGAGAGAGGAAATGCACACTCTCCTCCCTTATTAACATTTCATTGCAAGTGAATCGATATGTTGTAGAAAGATTCTCTCCTTCCGATTTTCTCTCAAAACCCTAATCTTTAATTTCCAAGCGATAGACCCTAACTAGAGGATTCCAAGATGCTCCAAGAAACCCTAGTGCCTCAAGAAAGAGATAGAATACAAGTATAGGTGAAGACTTAAAGAGAATAAAAGAGAGGTAATGTGCACTATCTTCCCTTAGTCACATCTCATCGCAAGATTGAATACAAGTGAGTGAATTGATATGTTGTAGAAAATCTCTCTCATTTCGAATGCTCGAAGAAATGTTGTTGCCTCAAGAGAGAGAGTGAATACAGGTCCAAGTGAAGACTCAAGAGAGGGTAAGAGAAAGGAAATGTGCAATCTCTTCTCTTAGTCACATCTCATCACAAGAGTGAATACAAGTGAGTGAATCAATATGTTGTAGAAAGACTCTCTCCTTCTAGTTTCCTCTCAAAACACTAATCTCTAATTTCCAAGGTATAAACCCCAACGTTATAACTCCAAGATGCTCCAAGAAACCCTAGAAGCTCAAGAGAGAGAAAATACAAGAAAAAGTGAAGACTCAAGAGTTAGTAAGAGAGAGGAAATGCACAATCTCCTCTCTTAGTCACATCTCATCCCAAGAGTGAATACAAGTGAGTGAATTGATATGTTCTAGAATTACTCTCTCCATTTGGTTTTACCTCAAAATACTAATCTCCTTCCAATTGATAAAACCTAACCCTAGAACCCCAAGATGCTCCAAGAACACCTATGCCTCAAGACAGAGAGAGAATACAAGTAGAAGTGAATAATTAAGAGAGAGTAAGAAAGAGGAACTGTTCACTCTCTTCTGTTAGTCACATCTCAACACAAGAGTGAATACAATTGAGTGAATTGATATGTTTTAGAAAGAATCTCTACTTCTTTTCTCTCAAAACCAGAGTTTCCAATTTCAAAATGTTAAACCCTAGTCCTAGAACTCCAAGATGGTCCAAGAAACCCTAGCACCTCAAGAGAGAGATAATACAAGTACAAGTTAATACTTAAGAGGGATAATACATATCATCACAAGAGTGAATACAAGTGAGTGAATCAATATGTGGTAGAAACACTCTCTCCTTGTGGTTTTCTCTCAAAACCATAATATCCAATTTTCAAGGGATAAACCATAACCCTAGAACTCCAAGATGCTCCAAGAAACCCTAGTGTGTCAAGAGAGGGAATACAAGTGAATATTTAAGAGAGAGTAAGAGAGAGGAAATGCGCACTCTCTTATATTAATCACATCTCTTCACAAGAGTGAATACAAGTGAGTGAATCGAAATGTTGTAGAAATACTCTCCTTTTGCTTTCTCTCAAAACCCTCTTCTACAATTTCCAATGGATAAACCCTAACTAAGGACTCCAAGATTCTCCAAGAAATCCTATTGACTCAAGAGGGAGAGAGAACAAGTATAAGTGGGGAATTAAGAGAAAAAGAGAGAGGAAATGTGAACTCTCTTATCTTAGTCACATCTCATCACAAGAGTTAATATAAGAGAGTGAATTGATATGATGTAGAAAGACTCTCTTTTCTCAAACGCTAATCTCCAATTTTCAAGGGATAAACCTTAACCCTAGAACTCAAAGATTCTCCAAGAAACTCTAACGCCTCAAGAGAGAGAAAATACAAATACAAGTGAAGAATTAAGAGAGAGTAAGAGATTCCCAAAGGTGTTGGATCTAATAGTGGAAAGTGAGGAGTTTTTCACCATTGGACAAGGTTCAATTCCCATGAGGGCCTAACCTGAAGCCATGGGAGCACCTTGAGGTAGTGTTTGAACATGTGGTTGCACCCAAAGATACTATATTAAATGATATCCTGACTCGAGCACACATAAGTGGATCAAAGCCCACCCCCATGTCCTTCAATTTTAAGTCCCCAAGGTGTAGGACAGTCAGTGTCAGAGTGTGTTGTTAAGCACTCTGTGTTGTTAAACGTCCTGGTTCGAAACCCGCGGGGACAAAAAATCCATCCATGTTAAGGGTTGGTGTGGATCAGGTCGGGTGTGATGCCTGGGTGATTTTGATGGCTTAGTTACTCCTGAGTCACGATTTCTTAGCCACAGGCTAGTCCCGCAGATCATGGAAAAACTAGCAAAAAAAAAAAGAGAGAGAGTAAGAGAGAGGAAATGAGCACTCTCTTCTCTTTGTCACATCTCATCACAAGAGTGAATACAAGTGAGTGAATCAATATGTTGTAGAAAGTCTCTCTCCTAGTTTTCTCTCAAAACCCTAATCTCCAATTTCCATGGGATAAACCTTAACCCTAGAGCTCTGAGATGCTCTAGGAAACCCCTTTGCCTCAAGAGAGAGAGATAATGCAAGTACAAAACTTAAGAGAGAGGAAATGTGCAATCCCATCTTATAGTCATATCTCATCACAAGAATGAATACAAGTGAGTGATTCAATATGTTGTTGAAAGACTTTCCTTTCAGTTTTCTCTCAAAACCCTAATCTCCAATTTCCAATGGATAAATCCTAACCCTAGAACTCAAAGATGCTCCAAGAAACCTTATTGCCTCAAGAGAAATAATATAAGTACAAATGAAGAGTTAAGAGAGAGGAAATGTGCACTCTCTTCTCTTAGTCACATCTCATCACAAGAGTGAATATATGTGAGTGAATCGATATGTGTTGATATTATGGTAGCTGCAGGTGGTATTTACCTCAATGTGTAACCTTGTCGAGAATAGAATATTCTAGGAAGCAAGAAGAAACCCTAAATAGTTGGTTAATAACCCTATATGACAAGTTGGCTGAAGATAATGATTTGTATTAAGTTATTAGTCTCCAAGAGAAGAAGTTGGCCCAGCTAAGTGACTTGGAGGACTATAAATAAAGGGTGATTGAGCTCATTTGTACTCACCTCTCATAACTGCATAAGGCAATGGTGTGCAAGTTTGAAGAAGAGTTGCAGTTGTAGCTGTTGCAGCTAGGAGATTTTGGTTCTATCTTGGACTCTCTCTTGGTTATGGTTTGGACTTTCTGCTTGGCCCCCTTTTGGTTATTCTTGCTTGGTGTGTTATCCTGGAGAGAGGTGTACCACCTTGTTTGGCTATTAAGCCTAGGGTTTGCTTCTAGAATAATTCTCTTTCAAAATAGCACAGTCAGATTTGATTGATGCCATGTTGTATAGAAAGATCATTGGATCGTTGATGTATCTAACGAACACCAGACCAAATATCTGTTTTTCCGTGAACACTTTGAGTCAGCTTCTGGTAGAACCCAGACATGTTTACCTAGTTGTTGCAAAACATGTGACGAGGTACCTTAAGGGTACATTAGATTGTGGTATCAGCTATGATGGAGATCATGATTTCACATTGAGTGGGTACACTGATTTAGATTGGGATGGAAGTGTCTTTGACAGGAAGAGCACTTTAGGATGTTGTTTCAGTTTGGGATTAGCCATGATCTCATGGAAAATTAGGAAGCAATCAAGTGTTTCTCTTAGTACAACAGAAGCAGAGTACATTGCCACATGTTTTGCAAACTGTGAAGCTATATGGTTTTGAAAGTTGTTGACAGGTCTATTTGAACTAGAGATGGAAGCAACCATAATCCTATGTGACAACCATAGCTGCATAAAGATGACATAGAATCATGTATTTCATGATAATTCGAAACACATAGAGATTTGATACCATTACATCTGTGACATGGTGCAGAGAGGAGCCATAAAGCTCCAGTACGTTAGCACGGATGAACAAGTTGTCGATGTGTTGACCAAACCTCTATCTCGTGTAAAGTTTGAGTAATTTTGAGATAAGCTTGGTATAGTCCGAAAGGACCTCCCTTGAAAGGCAAAGTAGTGTTGTGTTGATATGCCAACCTAGTGCTGTGCTTTCAGCTTAATTGTTGTGTTGAGATGCCAACCAAGTGTTGTGCTGCCAGCTTAATTGTTGTGTTGAGATTTCAGCTTAATTGTTGTTTCCAACTTAATTGTTGTGTTGAGATGCCAACCAAGTGTTGTGCTACCAACTTAATTGTTGTGTTGAGATTTCATCTTAATTGTTAATTCCAACTTAATTGTTGTGTAGTGCCATCCTGGTGCTGTGATGATGTACCATCCTGGTGTTGTGATGATGTGCCAACCTCGTGCTATGATGATGTGACCAACCTCATGTTGTGTTGATGATGATGTATTAGTTTTATACTAATCCATATTGATGTAGATGATGATTTCATTCCATTGAGAATGACGATGTTGCCGATGAGAAAAAATTCTCATGATTTATAGATATGCCAATCAGTGTTCCAAGATGTTGTCCTCTCACCCACCTAATTATGTTGATGATGTTGTCCTCTCTCTCGCCTGATGTTGTTGTAGAATACCCTTCTTGTTAAGGGGGAGTGTTGAAATAATATAACCACAAAGAGTATTCTAATTATTATTGATGTATTATTTATTAGATCAATCCCCTATTGTGGATTGATCATGTCGACTGTAGTAAATGAACAAATCCCCTTTTGCAGATTGGTCAAAACATAATTGTAGTAGGAAGAATAAGACGTCGGCCCAAGAATATATATTAAATGTGGTTATAACCACCTAGAAGAAGAAGTTGGCCCTGCTAGTGAAAAGACACCTCCACACATGCTAGAATTGTATAAATAAGGAGGCTAGCACCTCATTTAGACACACACTCACTTGTTCATCAAGAGACAAGTTTAGAGCTGCAGTTGGAGAAGAAAGAGAGGGAGAGAGAAGCACATTCTTGGGAGAGGAATTTATGTATTTGTTTGAGTTATCTCTTGGCATTGTATTGACTATCTATACTAAGGAAGTTTTTGCTAGGTTTTCTTCCCCATGAGGGTTTCACAAGATAAATGATGTGTCTCTTGTGATTGTGTATTTCTCAGTGATCCTATCTATGCTATTGTTATCTATTGAAATGCAAAGAACTCTAATAATAGCTTAAACCTTAACACCTTCTTCCCATGTTGGCATGTTGGTTGTGAGAATTCTATGTGGGATTGGTTCACTTTGATTCATGATAGAGGAGCTCGAACATGGTTCGTGGAGCAGTGTCAGCAAAAAAAGGTTATAACCTTTCATCTTGTTTATGAATAACAGAGATTATCTTTGTTCCAAAACTTTACGCGTATATGTTCCTATCTATTTGATCATTTACATCTTTAGGTTGTTAAGTGATTACTAGAGATTGTATATGTTGTTTTGTTGTGTTTTTGGTCTGTTGCAGGTTAGATTTGGGTGGAGATCTATGATCTAAGAGGCAAAAGCAAGTGGAAGAGGTCTACATCAACCGAAAGGATTCAAGGTTCTCTTCTTAACCTTCTCTTCCCTCTCTCTTATCACTTAGTCTAGATTGTTTTGGGGTAGATTAGAGATAAGGCAGTCTTTTAGGGGGTTATCGCTATGCTTATTCCTTAGACCTAGTTTAGGGGGATTTTTCTCCATAGCAGAATTGGTGACTCCACTGGGGAGTCTCTCTAGGGTCTTAGTGGCAGATCTTGGTTTGATTTGATTTTTAGTTTCTTTCTGAGTTTTTTTAGTGTTCTGAGTCAAGTTGGGTCTTTGGTCACCTTCCAGGTGCCTACCAGCTTCCCTTGCCCAAGTTGTCTGTCCAAACTTTTTATTTTTGAAAAATTGCAGAGGTGTACACACCCTGTTCTCTGTACAACATGCATACATACGCGTACTGCATTATACACAACCTGCGTACATACACATACTGCATTATACACATCCCACGTACATACACAAACTGGCCATGTACAATGCGCGTCTATGTGGTCTTGGAAGAGTTTTTTCAAAAGACTTTTCTTTCCTATTAGGAAGCCCTTGGCTTCTCAGATCTTCCTGAGTTCTCTAGGGTCTCTGTTGACTGTGTTTGGCTAGGTTCAAGGCTAAGATTCTCTTGTAACTTCTAAATAATCTTTTTGTTTATTTATCTCTTTTGTTTGTTGTCAAGGTCAAGGGTGAACTTGTGAAATTTAGGCTTGTTGTCATCCTTATACACACTTATTAACGTGGATAAGTCTCCAACCCACTTGGTGTGTCCTTGGAGGCACAAGGCTAAGTCCAAACCCATTGTCACCTCGATTTGGACTTCTTCCGTCTAGGCTCACTCCTAGGGAAGCTACGGGGGGTAAACCCTACTTAACTATGTTAAGGTTGATTAAATGATCTAGGAGTTAATTTTTAGTTCTTAGGCTAGGGATACCCAACCCACATGACAAGCATTCAATGCAATGCAAACTTTCAATGAAAAGAACACCCCTTATTCACTAAATAATGTTAAGATTGTTGTCATCTTTATACACACTTTCAAATGTGAGATAAGTCCTGCTCACTTAGTGTGCCCTTGGAGGCACAATGTCTAGGTTCAAAGCCCACACTGTCACTTTGAATTGAACCTCTTTCGTCTAGGCTTACTCCTAGGGAAGCCAAGGGGGGTATACCCTAGTTACTAGATGAGATTAACGTTTGATTCTACGAGTTGGTTTTAATTAGTTAGGAGGTTATGGGGAAAGATCTAGCCTATGATGCAAAGGCAACAATGTAATGTGAAACAATTCAAGATGAAAAACAAACCTTTTCCTAGGACAACTAGACTCGACGAAATTCTACAAAAATTTCAAAGATGTCTTACATGGTCATTTAAAACATTCCTAGACACTAGCTACTAGAGGATGAAACCATTAGAACGCATTTTACCACTTTGGGGGAATTATTGTGGGAGTGAAAAACTCAAGGTAAATTAATAAGGTTGGTTAGGCCAAATTAATAACCTCAGGAAAAAAAACTCTCAGTGAAAGGGACTCCTCTAATGATGAAGTTCTAAGGTAACTGACCTAACTATGATCCATGCAGACCTATTACATTATTATCCCATGCAGGGGAGTGAAAATTCCATTACATAAATATGTGTTGAAGGACAGAACTAACTTGTAGAACCAAGAAGTCTCTGACTTGGTAGCATCTGATGATGCATATCTTCATGGTACATGGAGTTGACCCCCTAGTTGAATAGGTGGTCAACATTTGGCTCCACATGGGGACGAGTGTTTGATCTTCACACTTGGGAAGGATAGCATACAAGAATCCAACATCTACAAAACATAGTGCTCACCATTACCCAACATAAATATACATATATAACAAATGAAATGCTATAAACAAAAATTACATAAGGAAATAACCATTGTACAACAACTACAAAATGAAACTATGCTACAATAAAATATCTAAGTAACATAATTGCACAATGAATGAAATAATACAAAATTGAAATAAGGAGAAGGGTTAGAGATATGTTACAACCATCCATGCAATGGATGGAATGATGCCATAAGTGTTTGTGTCCAGGATGACTCATAGAAGACCCCTTCCCAAGTTTTATCAACTTGGAATTTTTTGTGATAATGAACCAACCGAGAATCATGCTCCTACCTCTTTTCAACCAAACACCGGAGTATGAAAAGCAGTGTAATCTTTTAATACTTTGTTTCTCATGACTGTCAAGTGGAAGGCTAACCGATACTCATAATGATATGACATTGATAAATTTACGTTGCCTTCCATTTCCTCATAATTCTGCAATAATTCATCTTTTGGTTGAGATGTTGAAAATGAACATGTCAAAGGAACCATTACATTGTTTTCCTCAAGGTTGTCAAGGTTCTCCTTCAAAGAGATGGGTTCCTTGGGAGGAGGGTGGGGACTTGAATCATCTATATCTTCAAAAATTTCCAATTCAAATTCCTTTATCTCCTCAAAATCGGTTATTGTCTCATCCATGCATTCATCTGGAATTTCCCTATGAACTTCCTTATCTTTTTCACTGTGAAGCTCATGTTCAAGGGGGTTTGGATATTCAATATAAGTCTCATCAAAGCGAGCCTCCATGATCTCTACTTGGTCTTCCATGGCCACAAATTGTTCATCATGGGAAAATTGCACGTTCAAAATGATTTCCTTAAGATCCTCCATGGTATCTGGTGGATAATCAATCTTTATATCTGAACTGATTGTTTTTATATTTGAAATAATTTTCCTCTTTCATTTATCCATAAAAGCATCAACCAATTAATTTTAAATTTCATCCCGATCATCCCCAAATATTTTGAAAAAGGAAAACAACAAGTCTCATATGGTCTTGAACTCATTATCATTTGAATCATGAATCCAATCATAAGCCAAATCGTCACAAAGAGTCATGACAAACAATTGCATTAGAACATCCTCATAAATAGGTGGATCACACCATTCATCAACACAATGCCCAAAGGCCCTAACATGAGCACTAGCATCATCAAAATTATGATAGTCAGGAATGTTTTCAATAACATCTTTAGATATATCATGAGGATAACCAACAATTCCTAAAAAATCAAGAGGACTATAAAAACCATCCATTTCTAACTAGATCATTTAAAAAAAGGTTTAAAGAAAAGGATTGGGATCCAAGATTACTAAGGATCCAACAAGAAGGGAAACATGCTAACTTCATCAAAAAACCTTTTCAAGTTCAAGGATGAAGCAAAACAAGCCGTGAGTTCCTTCTTGAAGACTACTTTGTCAATTTATTTTAAAGTGGAGTCACCAGATGACCCAGTTTATCAAACAAACAAAATTTAGATTATTAAGTTGAAACAAGGATTGGATATTAATGAGTGCTTTGTCTCCAAGACTTTCAAGCAGCCTAAAAGGATTTCTCCCTATAGTATACTTGATAGATTTGTTCAATGGAGTCACCACTTGAAGAGAAAGCAAACAAAAACAACCAATCCAAGTAAAAAATAAAAAATAAAAAAATAAAAAATTAGGGACTAAAGTTTATTACTTAGTTCTTAAAAAATAAGTTAAGTCATTTAGACCAAGGATAAAAGACTTGTCCTCGACAATGGCGCCAAAGATGTTTTCGTCCTTATACACACTTGCAAACGTGAGCTTAGTCCTGCTCACTTAGTGTGTCCTTGGAGGCACACTGCCTAGGTTCAAATCCCACACTGTCACTTTGACTTGAACCTCTTTCGTCTAGGCTTACTCCTAGGGAAGCCAAGGGGGGTAGACCCTAGTTACTAGATGAGATTAACGTTTGATTCTACGAGTTGGTTTTAATTAGTTAGGAGGTTATGGGGAAAGATCTAGCCTATGATGAAAAGGAAACAATGCAATGTGCAACAATTCAAGATGAAAAACAAACCTTTTCCTAGGACAACTATATTCGACGAAATTCCACAAAACTTCCAGAGATGTCTTACATGGTTATTTGAAACATTCCTAGACTCTAGCTACCATAGGACAAAACCATTAGAACATCTTTCTCCACTTTGGAGGAATTATTGTGGGAGTGAAAAACTCAAGGGAAATTAATAAGATTGGTTATGCCAAATTAATAACCTCAGGAAAAAAAAAACACTCAATGAAAGGGACTCCTTATAATGAAGTCCTAAGGTAACTGACCTAACTATGATCCATGTAGACCTATTATATTATTATCCCACGCAGGGGAGCAAATATTCCATTACAAAAATATGTGTTGAAGGCCAAAACTGCCTTGTAGAACCAGGAAGTCTCTGACTTGGTAGCATCTGATGATGCATATCTTCATGGTACATGGAGTTGAACCCCTACTTGAATATGTGGTCAACAAATACTAGTGCCTAAATATAAATAAATTGAATCAATGAGAGATACAACAAATTACAATTATACCAAAGTAAATGATGCCACGTGATATCCACAAAGAGTAAAATAAATTACTTTGCACTTAAACNNNTACACACACAATGAAATAAACAACTAAATGATTATACAACTATAAATTAGAAAGTGAAAAATCTACACAATGGATTAGATAATGAAATGAATACTAGCTTTATACAATTATCTCGAAATGAATAAAGAATGCTTAGAACAAAAATAGAGGTTCTTTAGTACATGTAAACATCCACAATGAGAGAAAGTGACTTAAAAAATGAAATTGCTTGGAAATTAGAATCACATGAAAAGTAAATTGCTTGAAATGTAAAATTGCACGGCTTGAAGAAATTTAAATTGCTTTGAAAACTTGAAGTGCAATGTTTTGAAAGTTGTGTTGGTTAATTTTAATAAGTTTTAAGTCTCTCTTTGATTAAGGGGATTAAAAATGTGTAGGATGCAACCCTAGACTATGTGACTACCC
>ML782395.1:245518-278475 GCA_009831015.1 Picea engelmannii | reverse complement strand
GGGAGAGAGGGGGGATCCCATAGCGACCCCACAGGTTTGTTCATAAACGTCGCCTTGGAAACTAAAGAAAGTGGATTTCAAACAAAGCTCAACTAAGTTGGCAGTGCCTAGGTCAGTGATGTTTTTGATGACTTTCATTGCTCTGTCAATGGGAATTTTAGTGAAGAGAGAAACAACATCAAAGATGACGAGGATGTCATCCTTGTCGACATTAATTTTTTTGATCTTGTTTACAAAGAAAGAGGAGTCTTTAACAAAGGAGCTAGTGTTTCCGACTAAGGGTTTGAGTTTTTGAGCTAGGTATTTTGCAAGTTGATAAGTAGGGCTGCCTATTGTGTTGACGATGGGTCTAAGAGGGGCTCCTTCCTTATGAATTTTAGGAAGTCCATATATCCTAGGGGTGGAGGGGTAGCTAACAATCAATTTCTTTTTATCGTCGTCTTTTATGTTTCTTAATTTAATGGCACTGGAAACTTCTTTTGCAATCTTGTTTAAGGGGTTTTTATTGAGTTTCTTATAACTTCCACTGTTATTGAGGTGATCCAACATTTTTTCAATGTAGTTTTCCTTATTCATAACGACAACAGCCCCACCTTTGTTTGCTTTTAGAACTACTAAATTATTATTATTGTTTAGTGATTTTAGAGCCAAAAATTCTTCTTTGGTGATATTGTTCTTTGGTGGTTTTACTCTACGGAGAATTACTGAGAAGTCTTGTTTGATTTCTTCTTTAGCATTTTCTGGGAGGTTTTTAATACTATTTTCAATGCTACATATGATATCTTTAATAGGAAGTTTGCGAGGGGCAATGGAAAAGTTAATACCTTTTCCTAGTAACCTAGTAGTGTTTTCATCGATGGGATGGGTTGATAAGTTTATAACTAAATTTTTGGTTAAAATGGTTTTGAACTGGTTAGTCTTATGTTCAAGGTTGTTGACTTGTTTACTATCGTTATTGGAGATATTAAGGACGAGATTTGGGTTCATGGTATTATTGTAGATCGTGTCGGTGTTGGGTAGACTTATTACTTTAATCTTATTATCATTACTATTTGGTTCGTTTTTACATTGGCTTACGAGCCAATGTAAAAACGAACCAAATAGTAATGATAATAAGATTAAAGTAATAAGTCTACCCAACACCGACACGATCTGTAATAATACCGTGAACCCAAATCTCATCCTTAATATCTCCAATAACGATAGTAAACAAGTCAACAACCTTGAACGTAAGACTAACTAGTTCAAAACCATTTTAACCAAAAAATTAGTTATAAACTTATCAACCCATCCCATCGATGAAAACACTACTAGGTTACTAGGAAAAGGTCTTAACTTTGCCATTTCCCCTCGCAAAATTCCTATTGAATATATCGTATGCAGCATTGAAAATAGTATTAAAAACCTCCCAGAAAATGCTAAAGAAGAAATCAGACAAGACTGCTCAGTAATTCTCTGTAGAGTAAAACCACCAAAGAACAATATCACCAAAGAAGAATTTTTGGCTCTAAAATCACTAAACAATAATAAGAATTTAGTAGTTCTAAAAGTAGACAAAGGTGGGGTTGTTGTCGTTATGAATAAGGAAAACTACATTGAAAAAATGTTGGATCACCTCAATAACAGTGGAAGTTATAAGAAACTCAATAAAAACCCCTTAAACAAGATTGCAAAAGAAGTTTCCAATGCCATTAAATTAAGCAACATAAAAGACAATGATAAAAATAAATTGATTGTTAGATGCCCCTCCACCCCTAGGATATATGGGCTTCCTAAAATTCATAAGGAAGGAACCCCTCTTAGACCCATCGTCAACACAATAGGCAACCCTACTTATCAACTTGCAAAATACCTAGCTCAAAAACTCAAACCCTTAGTCAGAAACACCAGCTCCTTTGTTAAAGACTCCTCTTTCTTTGTAAACAAGATCAAAAACATTAATGTTGACAAAGATGACATCCTCGTCAGCTTTGATGTTGTTTCTCTCTTCACTAAAATTCCCATTGATGGAGCAATGAAAGTCATCAAAAACATCACTGACCTAGGCACTGCCAACTTAGTTGAGCTTTGTTTGAAATCCACTTTCTTTAGTTTCCAAGGCGACGTTTATGAACAAACCTATGGGGTCGCTATGGGATCCCCCCTCTCTCCCATCATAGCCAATTTATTCATGGAAGATTTGGAAAACAATGCCCTAAACTCCTCACCCTTCAAACTTAAATACTGGAATAGGTTTGTTGATGATACCTTTGTCCTCTGGCCCCATGGTTGTGACAAATTAGATGAATTTGTCACTCACCTTAATAAACAATCCGATCACATCAAGTTCACTATGGAGGTTGAGAATAATGATATTCTTCCTTTTCTAGATGTCAGAGTCACAAAAAGACCTGATGGATCCTTATCCCATCAAGTTTATATGAAGAAAACCCACACTGAACAATACCTTCATGTCGATTCCCATCATCACCCCTCCCAAAAACTAGGTGTTCTAAACACCTTGGCCACTAGAGCATTTAGAATTTCTGATGATGAACACCTAGAGGAAGAGAAAAATCACCTCCTTAATGTTTTTAAAAATAATGACTATAAAAAACATCAGGTAATGAAAGCTTTTCAAAATGCCACCAAAACACCTAGGAATAAAGAACAAACAAATAATGATGTGTCTAAGGTTTACTTATTCTACGTACAAGGAACAACAGACAAACTTGTGAGGATTTTAAAGAAGAAAAACATTGGGGCAAATTTCAAACCCCTAAACACTATTAGGAATTCCCTTAGTTCAGTCAAAGACTTTGTTGATCCCATTGAACATAAAGGTGTCTATATGATCCTGTGTTCATGTGGTAAACAATACATAGGAGAAACAGGTCGTTCCTTTAGAATTAGGATTCAAGATCATGCCACTGACATCAAACACAATCGCACTCGTCCCTCAGCTCTCACAGAACACTCAGATAAAACTAAACATCACATTTGTATTGAAGAAACCAAAATCCTTGCCAGGATAGATCACTATCACAATAGGAAATTCAGAGAAGCAATTGAAATTGAAAAACAACCTAATAATCTAAACAGAGATGATGGATGGAAAATTAGTCAAAATTGGATCCGTACCCTAGACAATATGAATAATTCTAAATATTAATTTATAAACATTTTCCAGTCGGCTCTTATAAAAATTAATAAACAAACAAATAATTAATTATTAAACAAATAATTAATTATTAAACAAATAATTAATTATTTAAACAAACAATTATAATTTCTAAAAATTTTATAATTCTTGATTTCATTTTCAATAAGTCGGCTCCTTACAAAAACTTTTCAAGTATTTATATACCTGTTATATCCTTTTTTCCTTCATTTCTCACAAATGCTTTCCTGATGATGGACCACACTAGTTTGGTTCGAAACGTCGAAAATAAAAAAACCTATGCGATGAATCCGAAAGAACTCTCTCATCAAAACAATGATCACAAAAGTCTTAGAACAGAAAAAAAGATTTGTCTTTCTTGAGAGAAGGCAAATCCAAGAGACTCTTTGGGTTGCTTACAATTCTTTATAAGAGGAATATGAAGAGCTATTTGATATCCCAACTTCTGAATTCCTTTGGAGTGCCTTGGGGGCTCAAAAGGAGTAGTACCTCCTCCTTGTTGTTGAAAATCTTCATAAAAATCAGCAAGGTGTATTTGCTAGAAAATGCTACAAAACCAAGGATCTTGTTAACTTAATTTAGCTCAATGAAACAACATTTAAATAGAGAAATCTAAATATAAAAATGAGTTTTTAATGACCACTCTAGATCAAATAAGTGCTTATGAAATAAAAGAGAATGGTCGATACAAGAGGAGGAAAACAATGGAAACTTTGATTGATTGAATGAGTGAGTTTTCCACTCTAAAAATCACTCCTCCAATCCTCTAGTGACCTGAAAACATGTATATCTCTTGCTACACAAGACACAAGGAGGTTAGAGCATCCAAAAATGCATGCAAAATACTTTGCAAACTTGAAAAGAAACTACCACAAAACTAATAGTAATACTACTACTATTAGTTTTGTGGTAGTTAAACTAGTGAATACAAGAAAATACAATAAATAAAATACACAATATCACCTCACAAGAACACCATGAAGAGCATCAAGAAGACTCCCAATGCACACAATAGATCCTCCAAAGCTTTATTTATTATCCACAAAATGTTGCTAGAAATACTTGTAGCAAGATTTACAATGAGAACATGAGAGAGAGAGGGGAAAGAATGGGAGAAATTTTGGCATAATATACTTGCTCCAAGAATTGATGATGAAATGAGGAGGAGAGACTCTCTTTTATAGATGAGGAAGAGGAGAGACCCCACTTGGATGAGCTCTAAGTGTCATCCATCCATGGGGGGTGTCTCTTCAAGGGGGGCACACTTTTAGGGTTAGTGAGGTGAGTGAGGGATGAGGGGCGGGTGGGGAAAGTGGAAAACACATTTACCACTCATAAAAAGTGTAGTTAGGGTTAAAGGGGGGTATACCCAAAGTTTTTGGTGCCTTCTTTCTATATGTTTAATTTTTCATGAGTTCATGAGCAAGGGGGGCACCCCCTCTTCTTAGGAAATGGTCACTTTGGGTTGTTGGCTTAGCAAGGGGGTGTTTTCTAAGTGGAAAATATTTTTCCCAACTCAGGAAAAAAATTAGGAATCATTTTCCCACTCTCTCTCATGAATTTAGTAACTTTTACAAAATTTGGCTATTTTAATTTAGCCAATTACATGCTGATTTTTGACCGACTTGGACTCCTCATGGACAATGGCCTAGCAAAACTTGTCCAACTGAGCTGAGACTTGGTCCAAGGGTGTAGGGGTTCATAAAACATTTTATTTGAGTACTCATGCCCCTATACAAAATCCCCAAGGACCACTTTTTTACATTTTACATAAAAAATAATTGAAAATTCTCAATTTGTGAGAATTTTACTTATTTAAAAATCTTATTAAAACTTAACGGAATTCCACAAGACTCTAGGATATGTCTAGCATGGTAATTTACAACACCTCTAGACCTTATTCACCCTTTGGGATCGATCATTAGAACACCTTTCACCACTTTGGAGAATTATTGTGAGTGAAAAACTCAAGGATAATTAAAATTGCAGCTAAGCAAGGTTAATTACCTGAGGAAAAAAAAACACTCGATGAAAGGACTTCCCTAATGATAAATTCATAAGTAACTAGACAAAAATTGACTCATTCTAGCATATTACAATATTATCCCACACATGGGAGCAGACATTCCAAGTACATAGAAAAGCATGTTGGGGGAAAAATTTACCCTGTTAAGCAAAAAGTTTTCAAAATGGTTGTACCACTAGGTGCATATCCTCGTGGAACATGGAGTTGACCCCTAGTCGAAATAGGTGGTCAACATCTGGCTCCACATGAGGATGTTTGTTCGATCTTTTTGAAGGAGAGCATACGAGAACTTCAGAATCTACAAAACAAAAATGCTCACCAATATCCAACATAAATATATGTATAAAACAATGATCAAATAAATGAAATCCTATTGACAACAATTACCAAAATAAAATGTCTATAAACAATAATCACACAAATAAATGGCTATACAAAATATATTCATCAAATGAAATAATTCAAAACTGAAAGAAAAGGAGAAGGTTAGAAATATGTTACAAAGGGTGCCCTTTTGGACACCAAGTGGTCATGTTGAAAAGTAGCCTCAAGGTGGAGTCCTCTCACTAGCATGTCTAACTTTATGTTGTCCAAATGGCTGAGATGAATTGCTAGAAGAATGATACACTTTATCCTATTTTCTGATGTTATGATGTGAATCCATGTTTCTAGTTTTCTTCCTATTATCCCCTATCCTAGGGATAACTAAGGATATCATGTCTTGAGGCCCACAAGTCCTAGACATGGAGTACTGAGATCCATATTGACTTGATCTTGGCCCTGGAGGGCCCATCATTCTTCTTCAGCGCCTCCATTCTATCAGTAGCACCACCATCCATCCCATCGACCTGGTTCTGAAGAAGCAGTGGGTCTTTCTCCATGAGGTAATGAGTCCGGGTATCGTGGTATGTGTCACTCTGATTCTCAAAACATTTGAATATGTGCATTTAATTCTCTTTTGCTTCATGACGTTTGCTTGGACTTTATTCCTTTTGACTTGTCCATACCTAGGGGGGATGGAAGAATGCCCTAGCAAGTTGGTTACCCTAGGAGTGAGTTGCCATTGGGTGGGTTTATGAAAGGTCATTGTCCATTCCCACCATACTTATCACTTTTCATCATCTTCCCTCTCATCTATCCCCTACATTGGTTCGGGCATTGGGTTTGCCAAGCTAGCAAAGGGTTGTACCTTGCCTTATGGGAAGAAGGGGCTAAAGTCCCAAAGGGTAAAAGTAGCTAGCAAAAGATAAAATACAAAAGATCAAACCTTCAGATGCTTCTCCCAGGGATCCCCGAGAAAGAAATAAAAGGCTTCTCATTAAGAAAAAGGAGGGACCCATAAAATAAATAAACTCAAGACCTAGTTGGAGGATAGGGGGTCTCATCACGAGCCAACCTATTAGGTCCATGAGCATGTAGTGGTATGACGCTACTATTCAGCTGGTCACTGTAGATTTTCTGAGGTCCTATGAGCCTTCCACCTAAGGTCTGTCCTTGACCTTAGTATGGCTCTAAGTTTCAACTATATGGTTGTCTTGTTTTGTTGTTTTAGGACAACAAATAGTCATCCAACTTTCTTCTCAATGTTTTAATGGTTAAGTGCTCTTTTAAGGTGCCTTTGCAAGTGTTTTCTTTTCTCATTGTTAGCACATGTAACATAAATTAAAACACATAACACTCCTTCTATATCTTTAACTTTAAGGATTTTCACTGACCCAACCTGAATAATTTTCACTGACAGATAATCCTGACTATGTCTGTAAGTTGAAAAGGGCATTATATGGACTAAAACAGGGACCACGAGCCTGGTATTATAGACTGGACAAATTTCTACAGGACAAAGGGTTCAAGAAAGGTATTGTTGACAGTAATCTATACATTAAGTCTAAAGGTGATGATTTATTAGTTGTTTTGGTTTATGTAGATGACATTATTTTTGGATGTACTAATAACCCTTTTGTTCAGTAGTTTGCTAATTCTATGTAAACTGAGTTTGAGATGTCCATGATAGGAGAACTTTCATATTTTGTTGGTTTACAAATCAATCATAGTTCTACAGGGTTATTTATCTCTCAAGAAAAGTATTTGAAAGAGATGTTGAAGAAGTTTCAGATGGAAGATTTCTCTCTTGTTAGTACACCTATGGTGGTTGGTTGCAAGCTCAGTAAACATGATATTTCACCTAATGTTGATCAAAGAACATATCGATCAATGATAGGCAGTCTGATGTACATCACAACATCTCGTCCTGATATAATGCAAGTTGTTGGAATGGTAGGTCATTATCAGCGTGCTCCTAAACAAAGTCATTTAGCAGTTGTCAAGAGGATATTCAAATATTTGAAGGGAACAATGACTTATGGTCTTTGGTATCTTAGAAATCAGAATTTTCAATTAACTGCATATTCAGATGTTGATTGGGAAAATTGTTTAGGTGAGAGAAAGAACACTAGTGGAGGTGCATTCTTCTTAGGTGATTCGTTAGTAGCATGGCTTAGTAAGAAGCATGGATCTATTTCTTTATCAACTACATAGGCATAGTACATTGTTGTTGCTACTTGTTGCACTTAGATATTATGGATGCTACAAACTCTTGCAGATTTGAAGGTAACTTATACTAATCCAATTCCACTTCACTGTGATAACACCAGTGCTATTAGTGTCTTGAAGAATCTTGTTCTTCATTTAAAGACTAAGCATATACCAATAAAATATCATTTTCTCAAAGAGAAAGTTATAAACAAAGTTGTTCAGTTGAATTATATTCCTTCCATAGAACAGACAGTTGATATATTTACTAAACCATTAACAAAAACACCATTTGAATATCTTCGTCAGAAGTTGGGGGTCATATCTTCTTTCATCTAATGTGTTCACCTTGTCAGGGGGAGTACTTATTGAGTATCTGTTGTATTTTTGGTGAATATAGTTCTGGTTTTTCCATTCATATTTGATAGGGGGATTGTGTTTCCTTTGTCATCGATGTCAAAGGGGGAGAAGGAAATATATTGTTGCAGTATTGCTAGAATGTAGAAAGTTTCCATCAATGTCAAAGGGGGAGATTATTGGCGAGTTCTTTGTTTGGTGTGTTGTTAGTGTTGTCATTGATGTCAACTGAGAATGGTGAGAAGGAAAGAAGGAATCACGAGACAGGTTTGAAAGGAACTACATCAGGAACCGTTGATTGTCGTGGATGATAGATCTATGGCGCAAAATCATATCGGTGCATGGAAACAAACATAAGTTAACAAAAGAGAGTGGGGACCATCTCCAAAGTACTGAAACATGAAGTCCCGATGAGATCTGGACCATTGGATCAAGGAAATTCATGGGTCGTCAATCGGATGAGAGTGGAGAATCGTGAATTGGGAAACAGAAGAAAGGAAGTGCTAATTTCCAACATCGCAAAATGTGAAGTCCCGATGTGCAAAGAGAAGATCTGAGCTATCAGATCACAGAGGATCATGGACCATTGATATAACATAGGGAAGTTTAGAGTTCGAGAGTTCGGACTTCGAAGAAAGGAGGAAAGCTAACTCGCGAGATCACGAAACACGAAGTTGTGAAGCACCTTTTTTATTAGTGTGTGGTAACATCAAGAGGTCACATAAGAAGAGAATAAGGGAAGGAGCTAGCATTGCTAGGCTCTACTTCAGAGATCGGGAGTTGAGAGAGTAGGGATAACTCACAGGAGAATATCTAAAGCGTGAAGTTTCAAAGTGCCTTTTTGATTGGCGAGTGATCACAACTAGTGGTCATGTGGGGAGGAACGTTGCACCTGGTGCTTGTTTGCATGGGTAAATTTCGTGAGGACACGTGGATCAAAAAGCCTGTACATGTATAATCCAAAGTCACAGATTAAAAAGACAATCTTATCGAAGGGTTGTTGTTTCACTTCGTGATTTCTTGATCAGTTACAATTCAGTTATACGAACTGAATCATTGTTCTTGGGCATTAGAGATTTATAGTGTAATGGATTATGGGAAAAATAATAAAAGAAAAATGTTGTGAAAGAGTGTGGTTGGCCTTTTCTCTATAAAAATGAGTTGAACTATATGTAATGAAAATTATAGTATGAATAGAGAGTGAAAAAATTTAGAGATGAAGAACATAAGTTGGATAGAGCAGAAATGGTGAAAAGAGCATAATGTACAAGAAATTAAGAGCATGAGAAGAATAGAGAAAGAGCAGATGGAAAGAGACAACAAGTGGAGCCAAGTATGAAAAGATAGAAGCGGAGTAGAATTACAGAACAGAAAAGAGACAACAAGTGGAGCCAAGCATGAACAGACAGAAGCAGAGTAGAATTGCAGAACAGAGAAGAAGTGGTAAGTGTTGAAATATATGTATTGTTGTAAGGTATTATTCAAGCAAAGATTTATAATCAAGGTGGTAGGGTGGTGCTAGGGAGGATTGTTGTCCTCTATTATTCAAGTTGGTGCTTGAATACTGGGAGTTGTATCTTCCATCTAGTTGTGGCTAGAAAATAGGGAGGCAGGGTGGTGCTGGGGAAAACAAATAGTTTTCCGTGTGCAAGTTGGTGCTTGTATAAGTGGAAGTAGGTGCTTCCATCCAGTTGGTGTTGGAGATCATAAGGAGAAAATATGCTTCTTTCTAGTGGGTGCTAGAGAATCTTGAGGTTTGGTGCTCTCTACAAGTTGTAGCTTGTTAAACAAGAGATTGTGGCCTCATTTTGAGTTGGTGCTCAAAGATAGATGATGCACAAAACATAAAAGACTGCCTATCATTCTAAGAAGAAGAGGTTTTCTCCCTTTATGGGTTTCCTCATGAATATTTGTCTTTGTGTATATCATATGTGTGATTGATGTTTATTATTTATGTTGTTCATGTCTTGCATAATCTTGATGATCACTTGGAGAATATTAATAATATTTTAATAGGCATAAAATTGTTTAAGCACAGTAACAACTGATTCACCGCCCCCCCCTCCCCTCTCAGTTGTCTTAGTAATTTCAACAGGTATTGGTATTGGTATTAGTATGGTATGGTATGGTATTGATATTGGTATTGGTAATGGTATGGTATGGTATTGGTATTGGTATGCAATGGTATTGGTATTGGTATTGATATTAGTATTGGTAACGCATATTGGTATTGGTATTGGTATTGACAATGCATATTGGTATTGGTATTGGCAATGCAATGGTATTGGTATTGGTATGGTATGGTATGATATTGGTATTGTATTGGTATGCATATCATTTCTAATGCATACCATTGCCATGCATTGGTATGCAATGGTATGGTATTGGTATGGTATGGTATGGTATTTGTATTGGTATCGGTATTGGTATGGTATAGTATGGTATTGTTATTGGTATTGGTATGGTATGGTATCGATATTGGTATGGTATTAGTATTCTCCACTTTAGTTCTCCTATTGACTTCCTACCTAAGATACCCACTCCACTAGCATGCCCTTAGACTCCATCTCCTCTAGAAATATCTTTGATTCTTGCCTACTAGCACCACATATCACAATTGACAATGATACCTTGGACCATTGTTATGATCATTGATTTTTCAACCACATGGCTTCTTGTTTAATATTTTGAGGATACAAGCACTTCCATGATTACTCTTGATAAATCTAATAAGATTTTTGAATTGATGTTTCATGGATGCATGGATTTGAACTAGATATCGATTTTTTGGTACATTTGCATCATTTAGTTATCCATGGTTGGCTTAGCAAAAATGTAGCAATTTTTATCACCCCTATTGACTTCAACCTTCTTTTTAGATGCAATTATGTATGGTATGGTATGGTATTGATATTGGTATTGATAAGGTATGGTGTAATATGGTATTCGTATTGGTATGGTATTGATATTTGTATTGATATGGTATTGCTATTGCTATTGGTATTTGTATTGGAAGTCCATTATGCTACTCAGTTTGGATTTTATGCCCCCAGACCAAATTTTCCACATATCCTTGAATGGCTTGAGGAGACGAGTTGCAACTTGTGATAAAACTCAAACAGGAACTTGGATGCGCAAACCCTCGGTTGCATTGGATTTAGAGCACTGGGTTTCATCTAGTGGGGCCCCTACGCTATCATTTCGTCGACCAAAAAACCATTTGTTGGAGTATCTCCAACATTAGGGTTTTGGTCAATGAGGCATAGTGCAATTTCTGAAGATGAGGTCGATTTTCAACAACATTCTATTGAATGTTTTTGGCTAGTGTAGTTGCATGGGCCTTGTCCAAACAAACTTGTGGGAGATTACGAAACTCTGTTATGTTGCTTGGTTTGGATTTTATGCCCCCAGACCAAATTGGCCACATGTCCTTGAATGGCTTGAGGAAGCGAGTTGCAACTATCGATAAAACACAGACTAAGACTCGAATGCATGAACCATCAGTTGCATTGGATCTAGAGGACTTGGTTTCAACTATTGGGGCTCCTACGCTATCATTCCATCGACCATAAAACAATTTGTTGGAGTATCTCCAACACTAGGGTTTTGGTCAATGAGGCATAGTGCAATTTCTGAAGAGGAGGTCGATTTTCAAGAACATTGTGTCAGGTGTTTTTGGCTAGTGTAGTCACGTGGGCCTTGTCCAAACAGACTTGTGGAATCTTACGAAAGTTTGTTATGCTACTCAGTTTGGATTTTATGCCCCTGGACCAAATTCACCACATGTCCCTAAATGGTTTGAAGAGGTGAGTTGTAACTCATGATAAAACTCAAACCGGGAGTCAGATGCACGAGCCATCAGTTGCATTGGATTAAGAGCACTGGGTTTCAACTAGTGGGGCCCCTACGTTATCATTATGTCGGCCAAAAACCATTTGTTGGAGTATCTTCGGCACTAGGGTTTTGGTCAATGAGGCATAGTGCAATTTCTAAAGATGAGGTCGATTTTCAAGAACACTCTATCGGGCATTTTTTTCTAGTGTAGTCAAGTAGTACTAGAGTGCTACTAAGGTAGGGTTCTAGTCTATCCTTCAATGGAGGTGTCTTCTAGCAAAATTAAGTAGGTGAAGAGTTATTAATAAAAAGGACAATAACATGTGTTTTTCTCCTAGGGTTTCACACTAGCAATTTCATAATATTATAAATGAACAAGTAAATGTACCATAACCATTCAAAATAAATAAGGATTGCAGATTTCTACTTACTTCACCAAGAATAATCTATTCGCAAACCCTAGTTGAAGACTTTCCACCATGAAAATGAAAAAATACACCAAGATAAGCTCCTTCCAAGAGTTGTGCACAACTTTGTTCAATCAATAAGCCTTAAAAGAGGCTGAATTTCAGACCTCACACTTTTGTGAGTGAAAGATCATGAAAAATATAAGAGATTTTTCCCTTATTTATACAATAATCATGACCTTTAATTACATTTTAGGTCAAATAAAGGCCAACATGGCTAGTTTACATCAAAAATCCATTTTTACATAAAATTAACAATTAAAACCCTAACTTTGTCTTTTAGAGATGACTCCATGCCCCTCCTAGGGTTACGTTGGGCCCCATCATGGAACCCTAGGCCTCTAAAGTGAAACATTAGGCCTCAAAAAGCCTCAGAAGCTACCACACATGCCAACCAAGTCATCCTCATGCCAAAACCCTTACTGGATGACGTCAAGGGTCCATATGATGACGTTAGGGGCCTTCAAGGGTCAACGTCATGGTGGGAGGGCAAGACCCCCTAGGTCCAAGCTTGCCAAAGTGTCTCTGGTGGAACGCCCTCCCTTTTCTCTGGTGCAAGCCTTTGGTATCCCTCTGCCCATTGTTGGGGTAATAACATCCATCTAGTGGGATTTTAGCCCCATGGAGGTCTGAACTAATCATCTCCCCATATGTACCTGTCCATCAGGCATGGTCCTGCAGCAACAACAAGTACGCCCTCCATGGGCTCATTAGTCACATGGATCATAGCAATGGCAATAACATATAATAATCAAGTTACCTAAACATGTACATCAAACCCCACTTTACCCAAACAAATGCTCAAAGACGTTATGTTATTTAATAAGCCAGGTTTGGAGAGGGTCTTAGGATGTCCTTTTAGGATAATCCTCCTTAGGTGTGGGGTGTTTCCCAGGTGAAAACCAATCTAGGTCATGTAAAGGTATGAGATGGTGTAGGGAATGTTTAGGCAAGGGGTGCAGTGATGACGGGGAAATGTAGGTATTACGTATGGGTGCCTTTATAGAGGGTGAGTTGCACCTTGTCATGGATGTCATTGTTTCCTAGCCCATTCAATGCCTTTTACTCTTGTCTTATTGCTTTTTCTTTTCAAGAGAATAGTTGGAGGACACTGTCGTGGTATGGTGACCAGTGGTGACAACGTTACCCACAAGCATTTCACGGAAATGAGAAGGTTCGCTTGTGATGAGACCCCCTTTCCCTTGGCTATGCCACCGAGAGCCACTACCCTAGCTTGGTGACCAGATGAATAGTAGTGTCATACCGCTAAATGCCCATGGACCTAACTCATGATGAGACGTCCTATCCACCAACTAGGCCTTAAGTTTTATTTTATTTTATAGGTCCCCTTTTCTTGTTGAGAAGTATTTTATTGTTTTCCTGGGAATCCCTGGCGAAGCATCTCAAGGATTCATCCTAGCTTTTAACTTTTTCAAGCTACTTTTACCCTCTAGGCCTTCAACCCCTTCTTCCCACAAGGCAAGGTATATACAATGATATGCACATGGTATATACACATGAATGCAAATGATATGCACATGGTATATACAATATATATGCACATGATATGCACATGGTATATACATACCTACTTACCTATACTTACCTGTGAAGTCAAGTCTTTTCCCTATGGTGGGGTTTAAGGAGGTGTCCACTAATTGATAATGCACGTCTTCTTCCTTCCAACATGGATAGATAGTAGGCATCATTCATTGACTTCATCCTAACTCTAAAAGGTCCAAGCCAAAACTTTGTGCATCCCTTAATATTGTTAGGCTCCCCCATCTTTGTATCCCACTCTAAAACCAAATCTTCTTGCTTGTAGTCCCCTCCTTCAGAATCGACTGCTTTGTGTACTCTTGTGTATTGCGTCGAGGGAGGGGGTTGGGGTTCTATGAATAGTACATCTTCTTGGTTTGGCTCAGTCAACAAATGTTCATCATGCCTTTTCCATTTGACGAAGCCAACTCCTTTCCTTCTAAACCTTATCAAATAATCATCTTCTTGTGTAGAAAAATAGTCATCCTAGTCTTTAAAGATGTTAGAGACATCGTCAAGATAATTAGCCCAATTTGTATCTCTTTCTTACTCCAGAACGATGTGGTGGGGTCCCAACAAAGCACTATCCCTGATGTATGTTTCGTGCAAATGTAACATCTCGTTATTACCTAGTGTAATGTTGTCCTTGTAATTGCTAGGAATATTATGGTCACCTTTTCCCTTGATCCATGTTATCTCATTAATATTTTCTTCTTCTCTCAAGGGAAGAGTGGGAAAACCTTGAAATAAGCATGGATCTATGGAGTTGTAATCACTATGTCCATGATTACACCTTTCGATGTGTTCCATTATTTTTGGCTTGTTATGCAAGGTGATGTAATCTTGGTCCTTGACGAGAATAGATGCGTAGGACAAGTCCATATGTATACTCCCACCTAAAGTAGCATCCCAATCCCTAGATAATATGATTCCCAAAGTGTCAGGTATATCGACAACAATGATGTCCATTATGGTGGGGAAATTAGGGTAGTCATCAAGGTGCACTTGAAGACCTTCCATCAAGTCGTAAACCTTTATCTCCTTTGACTCAAATATACAAACATCGGTAAAAGGCCATGTATCTTCCAGCCCCAATTGGTTCATAACCTTCAAACTCATCATATTTACAGATGACTCAGAGTCAAGCCTGCAATTGTGAAGATATAGGTCATCTATTAGCAAGGAAGTGAGAAAGGGTGTTTGATCATTTTGCTCAAAATGATCAATTTGTAATAGTGTGAAAGTTTCTTCGAACAATAGTTGGTCATATGGGATTTTTTTGTCAAAGAAGGGATTTCCAACATTCCATGAATCCTTTTGAATTTTTGTAATATATAGGCCATACTGGTGCTCAGGTTGGTCCTATCATTGCTAGGTTTTGGGAAATGTTGGGGTATATTGCCAACATACACCTGGGGCTCTTCAAGCTTTACCCTTGAGTCCTCACTTGTTTGGCCCAAGTATTCAATCCTAAGCTTCCTTGTTTCTTGATTTTCTTGGATTTGATTTGGCGTGAACAAGGTAAATATGCAATCTACATAATTAAATTTCTCATGAGTAGCCTTTGGGTGATAACATCCAAAATGGGAGTCCTTACATGATAAATACTTAGGATCATGTTCTTGCCTTGCAACATTTCGTAGGTTCAAAGTGTTTGGACAAATTTGTTCTTTTGGAGCATGAGATTTTTTTGTTTGAGGAAGTCTCATAGAAAGAGGATTTTGGGTTTCTGATAGTGACCTTTCTAATTGTGTGATTTCTTCAAAGGTACCTAGATCTTTAGATGGTTCATGTTGTTTTGAAAAAATTAAGGCATCTTTCATGTTTGAGAAACCTGTGCTCCATTTCCTAGGGAATGTATTGTTTTCTACCTCTAGAATCTTTGGGAGGTCATGCTCTAGTCCTCCCATGCTTTCCTTATTCAGCTCCCAAATGTCATCATTGTTCAAAAAATTGACCTGATGGATGGAATTGCTAAACTTAAGATTCTCTTCAATTTGGCAGGCAACATCTTGAGCTTCTTCCAGGATTGTAGGTAATCGATCCTTGAGGGAAAATTGTAAAGTTCCTTCTAAGGAGTTAAGGTAATGTTGGAGAATAACGCTCTCTGGGAGAAAATTGGGCTGAAGTTTTCTAATGAGAGTGATGAACCTATCATTGAATTCCCTAACATCTTCGTCAATTCATTTGCAAACTTCAAGGTATTGAGAATAAAAGGAGGCCATAATTTCTTCTTTACCCCATCTCTTCATGAAATCTCATTTCAAATCTTCAGAGGTTTTGAAGCTTCCACTTGGGAGTTTGTTAATCTAGGTTCTGGCACTCCTGATGAGTGAGTTCAAGAAAAGTCTCATAAACGTGTCAGGGTGTTCTACTCCTAATTGATGAAACTCATACCCCTCACAAAATGTATTCCAATGTGAGTTTCCATAAGATCCCACTTCTCTCGAGAATCTAGGTATCCATGAATTATCTCTTTTCAGGAGATCATATAATCCACCTTGGTTGTTAGCTACATCCAAAGGGCCAAAAATTTCTTCAGGAGACCATTTAGGAGGGGCCATGGGGACAATAGGAACTATAGGAGAAGAAAGTGTGTAGTGGTGTCCGCTATGGGTCGCCATTAGTGGAGTCGCTAGACAATCTTCTTGAGATTATCAAAGGGATGAGGGGATCACCCTTAGTGGAGTCAAAATTTTGAGGAACAACTTACCGAAAAAGTGTCATTTTTTAAGAGAATTGACTCTGGGCTCCTCGGAAACAGTGCCAAAATGTTATCACGCAATTTGTACTTTCCCAAATTCCAAAGGCAAGTGAACAATAAATTGGCGTAACATGAGGTTGTCCTATCACTACCACCTAAACAAGACACCTCTTTCTCTTTAGGAGTAGTACCCCAAGGGAGACGTCCCCGGTGACATGGGGGTTTGAGAAGGCTAATCTAAGAGGATCAAGAAAATTCCACTCCTCTCATAGGTCACTCTGATCAGAAAGTCCCAAAGGTTTTAACAATATGAAGCAAAGTAGTATTTAAGTGTAGCTTCCTAGAACAAGACAACAAGAAAAATACTATTTGCAAGTACCAATTGATGTTAATGCTTCATAAAACCATAGACTTTGATAAAAAGAATAAGCTGATATAGAAGATGAAGAAACACAAATATTTATAACAACAATATATATATATAGTAATAGATTCACAATTATGCCTCAATAAAGCTTCAATAATGACCAAAATAATAACCTAAACTTGGCAAAATGCTAGTACTTGTCAGAAGCAATGAAGCCAATGTAAAATCATCTTTAAAACTTGTTTTTAATGTAATTTTGTTGTTGTTATAGAAGATTGTAGCAATATTTTGCAACAACAGCAAAAGAGTTAGTAGGTTAGCCCAATCTAAGGTTAGAAATGGTTAGTAAAGATCTTGAAGTAGATGGTTTAAAGGTTGTTTTAGTCAATCAGTCACTTGTAAAGTATGAACTAGTGCCTTTAAGGTAAATGGAGTCACTATTGCAACGGAAATTCTTAGAGGGAAACAAATGATAATGGGTGAGCTAAAGGAAGAGGGAGGATGGTTGAGGTGTTAGTAACCTAAGGCCTCAATCATCTAAAGCCCTAGAAGGAAAAGTTGTTAGGAAGTAGGTAACCCTAGACCCTAGTAATTTTCCTTCTTCTTTAGGTCAAGCTTGAAATAAAAGTATGAAAGAATAATGAAGGAATAGTACTAGAGTGCTACTAAGGTAGGGATCTACTCTATCCTTCAAGGGAGGTGTCTTCTAGCAAAATCAAGTAGGTGAAGAGTTTTAAAGAAAAAGGACAATAACATGTGCTTTTATCCTAGGGTTTCACACTAGCAATTTAATAATCTTATAAGTGAACAAGTAAATGCACCATAACCATTCAAAATAAATAAGGATTGCAGATTTCTACTTCACCAAGAATAATCTAGTCACAAACCCTAGTTGAAGACTTTCCACCATGAAAATGCAAAAATACACCAAGATAAGCTCCCTCCAAGAGTTGTGCACCACTTAGTTCAAGCAATAAGCTTTAAAAGAGGCTGAATTTCAGACCTCACAGTTGTGTGAGTGAAAGATCATGAAAAATATAAGAGATTTTTCCCTTATTTATACAATAATCATGACCTTTAATTACATTTTAGGTAAAAAAAAGGCCGACATGGCCAATTTACATAAAAATTCTAGTTTTACATAAAATTAACAATTAAAACCCTAATTTTGTCTTTTAGGGCTAATGCCATGCCCCTCCTATGGTGACGTTAGGCCCCCTCATGGAACACTAGGCCTCCAAAGTGAAACGTTAGGCCTCAAAAGGCCTCATAAGCTACCACACGTGCCAACCAAGCTCTCCTCATGCCAAAATCCTAATTGGATGACATCAAGGCTCCATATGATGATGTCTGGGACCTTCAAGGGCCAACGTCATGGTGGGAGGGAAAGAACCCCCTAGGTCTAGACCTGCCAAAGTGTCTTTGTTAGAATGTCCTCCCTTTTCTCCGATGCAAGCCTCTGGTATCCCTCTACCCCTGGCGAGGGCCACAACATCCATCTGGTGGGATTTTATCCCCATGGAGGTCTGAACTAATCATCTCCCCATATGCACATGTCTGTTGGGCATGCTCTTACAACAACAACAAGTACGCCATCCATGGGCTCATAAGTCACAGGGATCATAGCAATGTCAATCACATCTAATAATCAACTTACCCAAACATGTGCATCAAACTCCCCTTTACCCAGACAAATGCTCAAAGATGTTATGCTATTTAACAAGCCAGGTTTGGAGAGGGTCTTAGGATGTCCTATTAGGCTAATCCTCCTCAGGTGTGGGGTGTTTCCCAGGTGAATACCAATGTAGGTCATGTAAATGTATGAGATGGTTTAGGGAATGTTGGGCAATGGGTGCAGTGATGACAGGGAAATGTAGCTCTTACATGTGGGTGAATCTATAGAGGGTGATCTGCACCTTGTCATGGATGCCATTGCTTCCTAGCCCATTCAATTCCTTTTACTCTTTGTCATATTGCTTTTTCTTTTCAAGAGAATAGTTGGAGGATAGTGTCCTGGCGTGGTGACTAGTGGTGACAGCGTTACCCACAAGAATTTCATAGAAATGAGAAGGTTGGCTCATGATGAGACCCCCTTTCTCTTGGCTATTCCACCAAGAGCCTCTACGCTAGCTTGGTGACTAGATGAATAGTAGTGTCATACCACTACATTCCCATGGACCTAATAGGTCGACTCATGATGAGACCTTCTATCCACCTACTAGGCCTTGAGTTTTATTTTATTTTATGGGTCCCATTTTATTTCTGAGAAGCCTTTTATTGCTTTCTTGGGAATCCCTAGGTGAAGCATCTCAAGGCTTCATCTTGGATTTTAACTTTTTCCCACTACTTTTACCCTCTGGGCCTTTATCCCCTTCTTCCCACAAGGAAAGGTACAACCCTTACTAGCTTGGAAAACCCAATGCCCGAACCAATGTAGGGTTTAGATGAGAGGGATAATGATGAAAAGTTGTTAGAATGGAAGGAATGGATGATGACCTTTTATAGACCCACCCAGTGGAAACTCATTCCTAAGGTAACCAACTTTCTAGGGCACTTTGTCATCCCCCCCAGGTATGGACAACTTAAATGGCATAATTTCCAAGAAAACATCATGAAACAAAAGAGAATTCAATGCACATATTCAAATGTTTTGCGAATCAGAGTGACACATACCATGATACCCAAACTCATTACCTCATGGAGAAAGACCCATTGCTACTTTAGAACCAGGCTGATGGGATGGATGTTGTTGTTGCTGATAGATAGGAGGCACTGAAGAAAATATGGGCCCTCCAAGGCCAAGCTCAAGTCATATGGCTCTCGGTACTCCATGTTTAGGACATGTGGGCCTTGAGACATAATATCCTTAGTTATCCCTAGGATAGGGGATAACATATGTCTCCAACTCGGGGACATGTGCTCAACATAGAGCAGATGAGAACCTCAACATCTCTGGCATGACATCTGACCTGCTAGATCTCAACAAAATGATTAGTAATCTTTTGGGGTGGTGATTTCACCCCTGACTCACATATGATACAATGAAATAAAAGTAAGCAATCATATATACAAAGGGAAATGGAATTACAAACTTCACTACTCTAACATGATATGCAGATGGTATATACAATGAATGAAAATGCCTACCTACTTACCTGTACTTACCTGTGAAGTCAAGTCTTTGTCCCATGGTGGGGTTTAAGGAGGTGTCCACTAATTGGTAATGGAAGTCTTATTCCTTCCAATGTGGATAGATAGTAGGAATCATTGATTGACTTCATCTTGACTCTAAAAGTTCCAAACCAAAACTTTGTGCATCCCTTAATATTGTTAGGCTCTCCCATCTTTGTATCCCACTCTAAAACCAAATTTCCTTGCTTGTAGTCCCCTCCTTCAGAATCAACTACTTTAACAACAACAACAACACCCATTATGATGGGTAAATTAGGATAGTCAACAAGGCGCACTTGAAGACCTTCCATCAAGCCGTAGACCTTGATCCCCTTTGACTCAAATATACGAATGCTGGATAAGGCCATGTAGCTTCCATCCCCAATTGTTTCATAACCTTCAAACTCATCGTATTTACAGAGGACTCGGAGTCAAGCATGCAATTGTGAAGATATAGGTCATCTATTAGCAAGGAAGTGAGAAAATGTGTTTCCTCATTTTTCTCAAAATGATCAGTTTGTAATAGTGTGGAAGATTCTTTGAACGACAACTGGTCATCTGGGATTTGTTTTGTCAAAGAATCGATTTCCAACATTCCACGAATCCTTGTGACTTTTTGTAAGATATAAGCCATACTGATGCTCAAGTTGGTCCTATCATTGCTAGGTTTTGGGAAATGTTGGGGTATATTGCGAGCATACACCTAGGTCTCTTCAAGTTTTACCCTTGAGTCCTCACTTGTTCGACCCAAGTATTCAATCGTAGGCTTCCTCATGTCTTGATTTTCTTGGATTTGATTTGGTCTGAAAAAGGTAAATATGAAATATACATAATTACATTTCTCATGAGTAGCCTTTGGGTGATAACATTCAAAATGGGAGCCCTTGCATGATAAATACTTAGGATCATTATCTTGTCTTGCAACATTTTGTAGGTTCAATGTGTTCAAACAAATTTGTTCTTTTGGAGGATGAGATTTTATTGTTTGAGGAAGTCTCATAGAAAGAGGATTTTGGGTTTGTGATAGTGACCTTTCTAACTGAGTGATGTCTTAGAGGTACCCAGATCTTTAGAGGGTTCATGTTGTTTTGAAAAAATTAAGGCATCTTTCATGTTTGAGAAACTTGTGCTCCATTTCCTAGGGAAAGTATTGTTTTCTACCTCTAGAATCTCTAGGAGGTCATGGTCTAGTCCTCCCATGCTTTCATTATTCAACTCTCAAATGTCATTATTGTTCAAAAATTTGACCTGATGGATATAATCGTTGAAATTAAGATTCTCTTCAATCTGGCAGGCAACATCTTGATCTTCTTCCAGGCTTGTAGGTAATTGATCCTTGAGGGAAAATTGTAAATTTCCTTCTAAGAAGTTAAGTTAATGTTGAAGAATAACGCTCTTTGGGAGAAAATTGGGTTGAAGTTTGCTAATGAGAGTTTTGAACCTATCATTGAATTCCCTAACGTCTTCGTCAGTTCGTTTGCAAAATTCGAGGTATTGAGAATAAAACGAGGCCATACTTTCTTCTTTACCCTGTCTCTTCATGAAATCTCGTTTCAAATATTCAGGGGTTTTGAGCCTTCCACTTGGGAGTTTGTTAATCCAGGTTTTGGAACTCTCAGTGTTTGAGTTCAAGGAAAGTCCCATAAACGTGTCAGGGTTTTCTTCTCCTGATTGATGAAACTCATACCCATCACAAAATTTAGTCCAATGTGAGTTTCCATAACTTCCCACTTCTCTCGTGAATCTAGGTATCTAGGAATCGACTATTTTCGGGAGATCATGTAATCCACCTTGGGTGTTAGCTACGTCTAAAGGGACAAAAACTTCTTTGGGAGACCATTTAGGAGGGGCCATGGGGACAATAGGAAATAAAGGAGAAGAAAGTGTGTACTGACGTCCGCTATGAGTCGTCATCAGTGGAGTCACCAGACAATCTTCTTGAGATTATCAAAGGGATGAGGGGATCACCCTCAATGGATTCACTAGGTAAGCTTTGTAAAATGAAGGGTTTTGAGGAAAGGCTTACCGAAAAAGTGTCATCTTTGAGGAGAATTGACTCAGTGTTCCCCGGAAATGGTGCCAAAATGTTATCATGCAATTTGTACTTGCCCAAAATCCAAAGGCAAGTGAAGAATAAATTGGCTTAACAGGAGGTTGTCCTATAACTGTCACCTAAATAAGACACCTCTTTCTCTTTAGGAGTAGTTCCCTAGGGGAGACATACCCGGTGACCTGGGGATTTGAGAAGGCTAAGGTAAGAGTATCAAGAAAATCCCACCCCTCCCACAGGTCACTCTGCTTAGAAAGTCCCAAAGGTTTTAAAAAGATGAAGCAACATGTTATTTAAGTGTACCTGCCAAGAACAAGACAACAAGACAAATACTATTTGCAAGTACCAGTTGATGTTAGTGCTTCATAAAACCATAGACTTTGATAAAAAGAATAACATGATATAGAATATGAAGCAACATAAATATTTATAACAACAATGTATATATAGTAATAGCTTCACAATTATGCCTCAATAAAGCTTCAATAAAATGATAACCTAAAATTGGCAAAATGGTAGTATGACTCAGAAGCAAAGAAGACAATGTAACATCAACTTCAAAACTTGCTTTTAAGGTAATTTTGTTGTTGTTATAGATGGTTGTAGCTCTCTTTTGCAAAAACAACAAGATCGTTAGTAGGTTAGTCCAATCTAAGTTTAGAAATGGTTAGTAAAGATCTTGAAGTAGATGGTTTAAATGTTGTTTTAGTCAATCAGTCACTTGTAAGGTATGAATTAGTGCATTTAGGGTAAATGGAGTCACTATTGTAGTGGTAATTATTAGAGGAAAACAAATGATAATGGGTGAGATAAAGGAAGAGGGAGGATGGTTGAGGTGTTAGTAACCTAAGGCCTCAATCATCCAAAACCCTAGAAGGAAAAGTTGTTAGGAAGTAGGTAACCCTAGGCCCTAGCGATTTTCCTTCTTATTTAGGTCAAGCTTGAAATAAAAGTATGAAATATTAATGAAGAAATAGTAGTAGAGTGCTACTAAAGTAGGGCTCTAGTCTATCCTTCAAGGGAGTTGTCTTCTTGCAAAATCAAGTAGGTGAAGAGTTTTAAAGAAAAAGGACAATAACATGTGCTTTTCTCCTAGGGTTTCACACTAGCAATTTCATAATCTTATAAATGAACAAGTAAATGCACCATAACCATTCAAAATAAAGGAGGATTGCATATTTATACTTACTTCACCAAGAATAATCTAGTCACAAACCTTAGTTGAAGACTTTTCACCATGAAAATGAAAAAATACATAAAGATAAGCTCCCTCCAAGAGTTGTGCACCACTTAGTTCAGCCAATAAGCCTTAAAATAGGTTGAATTTCATACCTCACACTTGCGTGAGTGAAAGATCATGAAAAATATAAGATATTTTTCCCTTATTTATACAATAATCATGACCTTTAATTACATTTTAGGTCAAAAAAAGGTCGGCATGGCCATTTTACATCAAAAATCCAATTTTGCATAAAATTAACAATTAAAACATTAATTTTATCTTTTAGGGATGATGTCATGCCCCTCCTAGGGTGAGGTTAGGCCCCCTCATGGAACGCTAGGCCTCCAAAGTGAAACGTTATGCCTCAAAAGGCCTCATAAGCTGCCACAAGTGCTAACCAGGTTGTCCTCATGCCAAAACCCTAACTAGATGACATCAAGGCTCAATATGATGACACCAGGTGCCTTCAAGGGCCAAGGTCATGGTGGGAGGGAAATACCCCCCTAGGTCTAGACCTGCCAAAGTGTCTTTGGTGGAAATTCCTCCCTTTTATCGGGTGCAAGCCTCTCGTATCCCTCTGCCCCTAGTTGGGGTCACAACATCCATTTGGTGGGATTTTATCCCTACAGAGGTTCAAACTAATCATCTCCCCATATGTACCTGTCCGTCGAGCATGGTCCTACAGAAACAATAATCATTCCCTCCATGGGCTCATAAGTCATAGGGATCATAGCAATGTCAATCACATCTAATAATCAAGTTACCCAAACATGTGCATAAAACCCCCCTTTACCCGGACAAATGCTCAAAGAAGTTATTTTATTTAACAAGCGAGGTTTGGAGAGGGTCTGAGGATGTCCTATTAGGAAAATATTCCTTAGGTCTGGGGTGTTTCCCAAGTGAAGACCAATCTAGGTCATGTAAATGTATGAGATGGTGTAGTGAATCTTTGGGAAAGGGGTGCGGTGATGACAGGGAAATGTAGGTCTTATGTGTGGGTGCCTCTATAGAGGGTGAGTTGCACCTTGTCATGGTTTCCATTGTGTCCTATCCCATTCAATTACTTTTACTCTGTATCTTATTTTTTTTTCTTTTCAAGAGAATAGTTGGAGGACACTATCGTGGCATGGTGACTAGTGGTGGCAACGTTACCCATAAGCATTTCACGGAAATGGGAAGGTTGGCTTGTGATGAGACCCCCTTTCTCTTGGTTATGCCACAAAGAGCCACTACCTTAGCTTGGTGACTAAATGAATAGTAGTTTCATACTGCTACATGCCCATGGACCTAATAGGTTGGCTCATGATGAGACCTCCTATCCACCAACTAGGCCTTGAGTTTTATTTTATTTTACGGGTCCCCTTTTCTTGCTGAGAAGCCTTTTATTTTTTTCTCAGGAATACCTAGGTGAAGCATCTCAAGGTTTCATCTTGGATTTTAAGTTTTTCCAACTACTTTTACCCTCTAGGGATTTATCCCCTTCTTCCCACAAGGCAAGGTACAACCCTTACTAGCTTGGAAAACCCAATGCCCGAACTAATGTAGGGGATAGATGAGAGGGATAATGATGAAAAGCAGTAAGTATGGAAGGAATGGATGATGACCTTTCATATACCTACCCAGTGACCACTCATTCCTAAGGAAACCAACTTTCTAGGGCACTATGCCATCCCCCTAGGTATGGACAAGTTAAATGGCATAATTTCCAAGCAAACGTCATGAAAAAAAAGAGAATTCAATGCACATATTAAAATGTTTTGAGAATCATAGTGACACATACCATGATACCCAAACTCATTACCTCATGGAGCAAGACCGATTTCTACTTCAGACATAGGCCAATGGGATGGATGTTGTTGTTGTTGATAGATAGGAGGCGTTGAAGAAAAGATGGGCCCTCTAGGGCCAAACTCAAATCATATGGCTCTCGGTACTCCATGTCTAGGACCTATCGGCCTCGAGACATAATATCCTTAGTTATCCCTAGGATAGGGGATAATAGGTAGTATTATGGCCCAAACTTTCATGAAATGCTTCGGTATTATTTATGACAATACAAATTACCTTTTCTATAAATTGTTTGCAAAAAAAATTAGGATTACTTATATAAGAGTTAGCATGGCTAGTGGTCATTTATTGGAAATTGTTAAAAAATATAATAAAATATATTGTATATGTAAATCAATGTAAATCCAGACAATTAGGCTAATTAATGTAGTCAAAGTTTATTCATTAATTTATATTTTAAAACAAATTGAAATATTTCACTAAGCTTAAACCTAAGACCTTAACCTTTATACCATATAACCCCTAACCCCTTGAAACATGGATGATCTTGAAGATTATGTGGGGACATCAGACATCCTTGAGTCTTGAAACCCTCACATACCATCAAGCGACATGTGCCTAGTATAACCATGTCAAATTTTGACACATACAGGCACAGTTTGGAGAAATCATTCATTGGTAACCATGTAGGGTCGATTGATGTCATTAAGCCCTTCACCTGATATAATCCCTAATCCTTTAAAAATTAAACCACTTGCATGTTGGACCCTATACAATTATTTTGGGTTGTATGAACTTAATAGAATCATGGTTTATTAATCATCTCAAAGAATGCCACAAGAAACAGACAAATACATGGAAATTGGCATCTTTATTAGGTTTCATTGTAAAGATGGGTATGCCGAGTTTGATCTTTGTTGGCATGGATTGAGAAATTGGGTCATGATGAATATGATGATGATGATGATGATGGAAATGAAAACCTTGATGATGGAAATGATGAAGAGAATGATGTCCCCGAGTCTTAAAAACTTCCCATACCATCAAGGCATGCACCTAGTGTAAACATGTGAAATTACAATACATATAGTCACATTTTAAAGAAAATTCAACATTGGCCCCATTCAGTGCTCATTGTGTGAGGTGGTGGATGACATTGGTGATGGGCATGTTGAAAGTTCCAAGACATTTAAAGAGAGTTCTGACAAATATTCTATAGAATGGAATGATGAATGATGGGAATGAACGTTGATGCAAACATTGACGATCTTGAAAATTATGTGGGGAAATCAGACATACTTGAGTCTTGAAACCCTTCCATACCGTCAAGGCATGTGTCTAATCTAACCATGTCAAATTTTGAAACATAGAGGAACAGATCGAAGAAATTTTAACATTGGCCCCATTCACTGCTCACTATGTGGGGTTGATGCATGACATTTGTGATGGGTGTATTGGAAGTTCCATGTCAAATTTCAATATAGTTCTGACAATGCTTCTATAGAAGGGAATGACGAATGATGACAATGAGACGTGCATGATGAACGTTGATGCAAATGTGGATGATCTGAAAGATTATGTGGGGACATCAATATACATCCTTAAGTCTCGAAACCCTCCCATAACGTCAAGGCATGTGTCTAATCTAACCATGTCAAATTTTGACGTATACAAACATATATTGAATAAATTTTAACATTGTCCCCATTCACTTCTCACTATGTGGGGTCAGTGCATGACATTTATGATGGTTGTATTGGAAGTTCCATGTCAAATTTCAAGATAGTTTCGACAATGATTCTATAGAAGGGAATGACGAATTATGACAATGAGACGTGTATGATGAATGTTGATGCAAATGTGGATGATCTCAAACATTATGTGGGGACATAAATATACATCCTTGAGTCTTGAAACCCTCCCATACCTTCAAGGAATGTGTCTATTCTAACCATGTCAAATTTCGATTCATACAGGCACATATTGAAGAAATTTCAACGTTGCTCACTATGCTGAATGCATGACATTTGTGGTGGGTGAATTGGAAGTTCCATGACATTTCAAGAGAGTTCCAACAAAGATTTTATAGATGGCAATGATGAATGATGACAATGAGACATCCATTATATTGAACGTTGATGCAAACATGGACGATGTCAAATATTATGCAGGGACATCAAACATCCTTAAGTTTCTAAACCCTCCCATACTGTCAAGGCATATGTCTAATCTAACCATGTCAAATTTCAATGCATATAGGCACAGATTGAAGCCCCATTCATTTCTCACTATGTGGGGTCAGTGCATGACATTTGTGATGGGTGTATTGGAAGTTCCATGTCAAATTTCAAGATAGTTCCAACAACGATTCTATAGAAGGGAATAACGAAGGATGACAATGAGACGTGCTTGATGAAAATTGATGCAAGTGTGGATGATATCAAAGATTATGTGGGGACATGAATATACATCCTTGAGTCTCGAAACCATCCCATACCGTCAAGGCACATGTCTAGTCTAACCATATCAAATTTTGATGCATACATGCACATATTGAAGAAATTTCAACGTTGACCCCATTCCCTGCTCACTATGAGGGGTCGGTGCATGACATTTTTGGTGAGTGAATTGGAAGTTCCATGACATTTCAAGAGAGTTCAAACAAATATTCTACAGATGGAAACAATGAATGATGACAATGAGACATCCATTATGAATGTTGATGAAAACATGGACAATCTCAAAGATTATGTGGGGACATTAGATATCCTTGAGTCTTGAAACCCTCCCATATCGTCAAGGCATGCGTCTAGTCTAACCATGTCGAATTTTGACACATACATGCACAGTTTGAAGAAATTTCAACATTGGCCCCATTCATTGCTCATTGTGCAAGGTCGATGCAAGATGACATTTGTGATGGGTGTATTGGAAGTGTCATGACATTTCAAGAGAGTTTTGACAAAGATTCTATAGATGGCAATGGAAATGATACATTATATTGAGCATTGATGCAAACATGGACGATCTCAAATATTATGTGGGGAAATTAAACATCCTTAAGTCTCAAAACCCTCCCATATTGTCAAAGATTATGCAGGGACATCAATATACATCCTTGAGTCTTGAAACCCTCCCATACCGTCAAGGCATGTTTCTAGTCTAACCATGTCAAATTTCGACGCATACAGGAACATATTGAAGAAATTTCAAAGTTGGCCCCATTCATTTCTCACTATGCAGGGTCGGTGCATGACATTTGTGGTGGGTGAATTAGAAGTTCCATGATATTTCAAGAGAGTTCCAACAAAGATTCTATAGATGGAAACAACAAATGATGACAATGAGATGTCCATTATGAACATTGATGCAAACATGGATGATCTCAAAGATTGTGTGAGGACATCAAACATCCTTGAGTCTTGAAACCCTCCCATGCCGTAGAGGCATGTGTCTAGTCTAACCATGTCGAAATTAGTTCATACATGCATAGTTTGAATAAATTCCAACGTTGGCCCCATTCACTTCTCACTGTGCAAGGTCGATACAAGATGACATTGGTGATGAGTGTATTGGAAGTGCCATGACATTTCAAGATAGTTCTGACAAAGATTCTATAGATGGAAATAATGAATGATGACACTGAAACATCCATTATATTGAATGTTGATGCAAACATGGACGATCTCAAATATTATGTGAGGACATCAAACATCCTTAAGTCTTGAAACCTGTTGAGATTTGGGTACCTTGAAAAGTGGTCCCCATGTGCTTCTGAGTCTCTAAGCACAAAGGGGGAAGATTATTACCCTTATACTTTACTTTATAATTCTAATTTTACTTTGACTTAGGAGTTTTAAGTCAAAATTGAAATATGTCACTTAAGTCATAAAGTGACAATTAATTCACAATGTGGGTGAATTAATAGACATAAAGCAACTAAGGAAAGTGGGTTTCCTTGGTGAGATGTTTGGATGATATCTCACCCATTGATTAGACTTGGCTAGATATAATCTAGGCCATTGATATTTTAGGGTTGGCTCAAGGAGGCTAAAGAGAGGGTAAAGTGAGTTTTGGAGACTCATTCTTCACATTTGAGTTTTGGAGAAGAGAAGAGGGGCACAAATATTGAGGAGAAGGAGGGCGCACTTCATGAGGGTTTGAGAAAAACCCTTGAGAGATTGAGGCGAATATTTTGTTTGCTTGGAGCTTGCATGGAGAGTATTTCCATGGAGTCTTAGCCTTCTTTCTTGAGAGGGAGCATTTTCATGGAGGAGGGGCGCATCTAGGAGAGGAGGCACACTTGGATCCTTCATTTGCTCACTGGGAGAGGAGGACTTATCACCTTGAGATGAGGTTAGATGCATGATTAGGCTAGATGGAGGGTGCATGATTTCATGGTGAGAGATATCCAACTTTAGTCTTTGTTTATTTATGGTGATCATTTTTTCTAGGAGGAGGGCACACATGTTGAGAGGATTGATAGCTACTTGGTAGTAGATTTTCTTAGAGGATTCGAGCTCTCATAGTTTCAGTGGAGAGGCAGAACAAGAGAGGACATTCCTGTGGAGGTATTTCTTCATTGGGTCACAAATGAGTTAGCGCGTTTCAGTTCAATACAGAGGGAAACAATGGGAGAGGGCGCACCACAGTTTTGGTACTTCTTTCTTTGGTTCTTGTGGCAAGGCACGTGAGGATATTTCTATGTATACAGGTTCCATTGTATTTCATTACTTGTTATATCTCTTTCTTTGATCATCATTATATAGACATGTATCCCAAACTGGTTTTCCCCAAAGGGGGGGGCTTATCCAGGGTCATATTGACCAAAAATACCTGTTTCAAATTTATGCATGTTTAGAAATGTAGATCAACATTTTAAAGTTCAATATCTAGAGGTATTTTTATGTTTTTTTAATTTATATTACATGTGCTAACATTGAGATAAGAAAACACTTACAAGGGCACCTTAAAAGAGCACTTAACCTGTAAAACATTGAGCAGAAAGTGGGATGACTGTTTGTTCTCCTAAAACAATAAAAGAAGACATCCATACCATTGAAACTTAGAGACATACTAAGGTCAAGGATAGACCTTAGATGGCATCCTTATAGGACCTCATATATTTCTACAAAACCCTCCCATACCATCAAGGCAACTATCTAGTCTAACCATGTCAAATTTCGACCCATACTGGCATAGATTGAAAAAATTTCAACATTGGCCTCATTCACTGCTCACTATGCGGGTTCAATGGAAGAAATTTGTGATGAGTGTATTGGAAGTTCCATGTCAAATTTCAAGATAGTTCTGACAATGATTCTATAGAATGGAATGACGAATGATGACAATGAGACGTGCATGATGAATTGTGAACAATATCAAAGATTACATGGGGACAAATTACATCCCTGAGTCTTGAAATCATCCCATATCGTCAAGGCATGTGTCTAGTCTAACGACCATGTCAAATTTCGACTCATACATACACATATTCAAGAAATTTCAATGTTATCCCTATTCACTAGTCACTATGCAGGGTCACTGCATGACATTTGTGGTGGATGAATCGGAAGTTCAATGACATTTCAAGAGAGTTCCAACAAAGATTCTATATATGGAAATGCCAAATGATGACAATGAGACATTCATTATGAACGTTGATGAAAACATGGATGATCTAAAATATTATATGGGGACATCAGACATCCTTGAGTCTTGAAACCCTCCCATACCGTCAATGCATGTGTCTAGTCTAACTATGTCAAATTGATGCAGAGAGACACAAACTGAAAAAATTTCAAAGTTGTCCCCATTCATTACTCACTATGAGGGGTCGATGGAAGATAATATTTGTGATGGGTGTATTGGAAGTTCCATGGAATTTCAAGAGTTCGGTTCCGACAAAGATTCTACATATAGCAATGCCAGATGATGACAATGAGACGTGGATGATCTCAATGATTATGTGTAGGGTCGATGGATTTCATTAATCCCTTGACCATATATAATCCCTAATCAATTAACCATTAAACTACCTAACCCCTAAGCCCCAAATCCATTATCCATTGACCCTTAATCCCTTAAATTGTAACCCCTAATACCTTAACCATTAATCCCTTAAACGATAACCCCTATGTTAGAAAAAACAGGACCGCGGAGCAATAAAATAAAATAAATGCAGAACCAAAACACAGAAGACACACAATACAAGAGAGACACAGATTTATGTGGTTCACCCAGTGTGGGCTACGTCCACCAAAGAAATTTCCAGGTCCTTCCTTTATTATTATCCAGTAAATGAAGGGATACAACCTATAACAAAAACTGTTGTAACTTCCTCTTCTTTCTCTCACGGTCTCCTCTCTCAGAATACAATATTCACCACCATCCATAACTGCGATACATTTCCCTAATAAAAGAGGGTTTCTTTCTAGGGAAAAAAACCCTAACACAATCTCTACCGTTAGATCTGCGACCTTATAATGAATGGTCCAAATTTACAATGAAATTACAACATACTTTTACAAGGCAATTTTTTCTTCGGGGGCTTCACCCCTGAACCCCCGCTTGCCCCCAGACCACCCAGTCGGGGGGATAGGCCCCTCGGACCCCGCAGAGGGGGTACCCCCCCTCTGCACTCCCCTACATGGAAGAGTGTACATACTTCTGGGGTGTAAATACTTCATTGGGTATAAACATGGCTGAAAGCAAGGACCTCTGAATCAGGAAGATAATCAGGCTCCACAACCAAGAATCTCCCACTTGGATATTGATCTCAACAACTCCACCGTTGTTGTATATGCTAGACTCTAAACCTTCTTGGACTTGGCAAATTTCTTATTTTCATATTCATTCTTGAAGACCAACTGAAACTGAGCAAGAACTCAGTTTCTCCCTGGTTACTCCCTTTGTTAACATGTCTGCAGGATTCTGGCTAGTGTGTATATTTTCCATCTTCAATTGTCCATCTTCCAAGGAAAATTGTATGAAGTGGTACCTCAACTGTATATGCTTAGTCTTCGAACGGAAGGCTGAGTTCTTTGCAAGGTGAATGGCACTTTGACTGTCACAGTACTACTTGTTGTTCTCCTGCTTCTTTCCCAATTCCTCCATAAACCTTTGTAACCAAATCATCTCTTTACTAGCCTCTGTAGCAACTACATACTCTGCCTCTGTTGTTGAAAGTGCAACAACCTTTTGCAATTTTGAAATCCAACTTATTGTTGTTCCACCTATAGTAAAAACATACCCTATGGTGCTCCTCCTACTGTCTTTATCACCTTCCATATCTGAATCAACATATCCCTATAGAAAAGTGTTTGAACCTCCAAAACATAATGCATGTGTAGTATTACCTCTCAAATACCTGAGAATCCACTTTACTGCCTCCCAATGTTATTTACTTGGATTGTTCATATACCTTCTCACAACTCCCACTGCATGTGCAATATCTGGTCTTGTGCAAACCATTGCATACATCAAGCTGCCAACTGCTGATGAATATGGGACCCTAGACATGTATTCTATCTCCTCCTGTGTCTTGGGACACATTTCATTAGTTAATTTGAAATGGCTGGCCAAAGGTGTACTAACTGGTTTTGCATTCTGCATTCTAAACCTCTCCAACACCTTCTCTGTGTACTCACCTTGAGACAATGTCAGTTTGCAATTTTTCCTATCTCTTGTTATTCTCATACCAAGGATTTTCTTTGCATCACCCAAATCCTTCATCACAAATGA
>ML782395.1:228000-240458 GCA_009831015.1 Picea engelmannii | reverse complement strand
TTTTTCCACCCAAACTGTGGTTTGGAAAGACAAAAATTGAGTTATTTAGAATGTGTATGTGAACATTATAGTGGTAACCCATAACTCACTCATACACATGAACAAAAAGTGATGCTAGTGAATATACTCAATACAATGTTTATATGTATTATGTGTTGATGGTGATGATACACTTCAATTTTTAGGGGGTCTTTTTATGCATGAGGCGACCCACTCTATAACTTTATGTTGAGAATGTGTTCATTCACCAAAGTACAAGACACAAACACACATAATGCATAGGTGTACAAGTGTGCACTCACGTAAGTGGCATGTATGATAATCACCTCATAATTATTACATAACTTATAAATTACATCATCTGTACATAATTGTGTTATTCATAGTAATTAACATTTTGGGGCTAACACCTTATGCTATGATCGTATAATGATTATTTTTATCCTTAATGAGACATTGTTTTCATCAATTTTTTAATGTTTTGCAATTTCAATGAAAAAAAGAGGGTTCTTATTAAGTTCTAGAACCTATAACACATCATGTATATTCATTTATAACCTTTAATGGTGTCATTTTTGTATATTCACTTGTCATTGCACCATATGCACTTTGTCATTTCCCAAAGTTATTTTTCTCCTTGACTTTCACTACCATTGAAGGTGGTGATTCATTCATTTTTATGAGACATGTGTCTTATGGCACATGAGTCAATGTACTTATTCTTAGGAGCTACAAAAAGATTAAATTATTATCTTTTCAGTAATCTTATCCTCTTCTTCAACATAATTGTTAGATTTCCTATGTTTTGATAAATCAATTTTTCTAATTTTTTTGCAATCTCTTTAAAATTAACAAGGCCTACATTATTGATAAAACACACATTCATTGCTCAAGATGGAGTTACCCTTATAAGATTAATATTTCTTAGTGTTTACTTGCTTCTAACTCTCACCTCTAGTGATGCATAGAAGTGCCTACCGACCTCACCCTCCTACCCCTTCCCTAAAGTGTGCTTCATTCAAGAGCGAGGCAAGTGTCCAATCCTGAATAAAAAATGGATGCTTCTTGGTGTTTACTAGTAGTGCTCCCACAAGTCCTATATGATATGTTCTATGTGACTTTGATTCCTCTTTTATTTTTAAACTTTATGATATTGGAAGGGCCTCACACCATATGTTAAAGGGATTGCACTTATAAAATCCATAATCCATCATTATCTCATTCTATTTCTCATTTTACTCATTTTTGGTTGGAGTCCTGAGTAATGTTACACACATGTCGTCGAGTGTCTTGTTATCGCACAATTTGTAGGTTGGGAAAAGCCCGACCCAACCACTGAAATGGCGACAAATTAGAGAGTACCTACCCACTATCACCTTAGGCAGGTGTTCTTGTCACTTTAGAGGTGAGGTAGTCATTGTTGACGCCCAAAAGTGCAACTTCAAAACCCTTGCATGCAAATGGGTTGCAATGCCTAAGTATTATACATATACACATATATAATAATAACTAAATAGGTGGGACCCTACCATTAGCATTATGATAAAAGATGGGCTCTATATTTTGTTCTTTTCACTCATGATAACGTTGCAAGGTTTTTTTATTTTCTCCAAGGAAAATTGATAATTATGTGCGAATTTAAGGAATGCTCCTCATGGTTGTGTTGTTTCACTTATGCTTGGTCTTATTGTTATGGCTCCAAGCATCACTTGTTACAGTTGGTTATGGTGGAAATTCAAAGTTCCAACCTATGGTATGGATGGTGGAAAAGGAAATTGATCATGAGATAACATAAGGACAATTCAAAATTAAATGTGAACATGGGTTATTAGTAATATGGTATGGTTTTGTTATATGGTAAGTGGTGTGTCACCTCGTTCTAGCATTGGGATATGACCATGGTGTTAAAGTTTATAACCATGCAACGATGAATTGTGTATACATGGGTTATTTGGCATATGGTATATGGTTATGTTAAGGTTTTAGGCCATTTTATGGCACCCTCGTACTATAGTGGTTGGTCATTAATGTTGGAAATGACGTGCAATTACTGTAGGTCGCTCCAACCCTACCTTCGAAGCCACCACCCTTCTTGGTCACATTGTGTTTCGTCGCTGAAGTTGCTCCGAAGTGCTCGGATTTTTGGGAAAATTATCAAGGTTGTTGTGTATTCACAATAGGTATGGGTTTTCTTGTCCATTCATGGTGTACTTTTCTCCAAAATAGTTTTAAGGTTGGCTCTTAGATTTTTCTTATTGATGCTTGCTTTCTGAATTTCGAATGGTGAAAGTTTGCTTGCTCTGTGGAACGTTGGTTGACATTTTATGGTTCCTCCTTGTGGATTTTCTGTTCTGATCCATAGATGCACGAATTTGTTTTCTATTGTGGGTTATGCACTCTGGTTATGTGTGGCAGCATGTTATTGGCCTGAATGGTTTTGGGTTAGTTGGTTGTTATGGTTTTTGTCCTCTCTTCCTAAAACTTCATGATGGGTGGCTTTCTTTTTTGGAATGAATGAAGTTCTAGTTGTAAGTTTTGTTGTTGCTTATTACCAAGATTTGGGAAACTTTCGGGCTTTTGTTCTAATTTAAATAAAATAAATTTTTGTGCATCGAGCTTATAGTTGTCTGTTGTGACCCTGGTGATCTGTGAAAGCTTGGGTATGAAGGAGTTGGTTGTGGCTTTCCCTCCCTGGTGTCGACCATGGTTTTCTTTGTGTTTAGGTGACAGTTATGATAAGACACGAATTCAATTGTTGGGTTTTGATTGATGGGACTATGGTTTCGACTCTATCTTGTTATGATATTGGAGTTAGATAAACTCCCTTTTCCCAAAACTGGCCTGACCCTCCTGGCATTGTTGACAATTAACTTTTGATCATTTTTTGGGATGTCATTTTGGTTATATAGTGTTTTTTGTCTCATGGTTTTTGTTTGTCTTGATAAAAGGCATACCTAGGCTGACCCTAGCTTGTAGATGAAATATTGAATGGATACATTTGACATTCGTTGGGGTCTTGGTTCTAATTGTTGTTATGGTTGCATGGCCAATTTTATTGTTGGTAAATAAGGTTCTTTTCAAACCAGTATGTCACTCATTGGGGTTTATGAAGTATTGCTAGTATTTGTGTTTGAAGGGTTTTCGGTTGCATTCCTCTGGGTCCCGGATTGTTGTTTAGATCATTGTTCAGGGCTGCCATTTTTTTTTTAAATTCTGCAATAAAAAAAAAAAAAGAGGAATCTGGCAATATGGAATGAACATATGTTACAGATGGATGATGATATACGTTTTTTGTTTAAATGTTATTGGCTGAAAAACATACAATAAAGAAGAACCTGGGTGGTTACATATTCCTACAAAAATTGGGGCTTATAAAATTACTTCGGAGGAAGCATTTAAAGATTAGTTTTGGACCTCTTTGATTAAAGACTGGTTTTGGGGTTACATGGGAGTTATATGTTGAGTTCGTTTTCTCTCATTGCTTAAAGATATTATGTTAGGGTATGGGACATTCCTTGCACCCTTGCCCAGATTATAGATAATTGTGTGAGGGGAATCTGGGAATTATGGAGGACGGTTCTGAAACTTTCGTATATGTGTTTGGGATAGCTGGGTCTGAGTTAAATAATGAATAGAAATTTAGTTTGAATGTGACAGTGATACTTTAAAATGAAAATGTTTATACAATGATAGAACAGTAACCATCTCATTCCCGACCATTATATCACTTTACACTAAATACAAAACCCCTCATCTTCCCAAATACATTTAATATTCCATGTTATGTTGTTGTGAATTGCATTAAGAGTAAAGGGGGTATTTTAAAAATAAAAAGGAGCCAGACATGATTGGTGTTTGAATGTTGTTATGGTTGTTTCTAAATTTCTCAAACAATACTAATGAAGCTCTCGATCATTATATCACTTTATGCTCATTACAAACCCTTGATCTTCCCAAAAACCCTGTCCACCCCCTATTCAGAAGCAATTATTTGGTGATTTTATGGATGGATTGCATATGCTTTAGTAGGTAAATGATAAGAGCCAACCTTTAAATCTATTTTAGGTAGGGTTAACACATGTATTATTAAGAAATTCTCATAACTATTGGAATATTTCTACAGGATGAGTTTTTTCAGTAGTAATGGTAGAGGTAACAGGGCCAAGGAAAATTGACAGAGGGGTCATAGAAGACCTCAGTTTTCCATTCACTTTGATGTTGACCCTCAAGAATTGAATCAATTGTTTCAGGATGGATTCTTTAACCTAGTTGGCCATGGTATCCTCCAACCTCATCATAAACAACCTCCCTTCCAACCACCTCAAAAATTTGTTGGTAACCAATTCTCTCCTCATGTGTCGATGTGACCGGAGCTACCTGCCAATGATTGTTGGAAATAGATTGTTCGTCAACCTGTTGTTCACCACCAGTGTTGGCCCACTATATCCTTACCATTACCACCACCTCCACCACCTATAAATATCGATGCTCAAGTTTCCCATGCTACTTCACCTGTTCAGTCCTCCCATGCTAGCAAGAGATTAAGAACAGATGCCCTCGAGCCTATACAAGGAAAAGGAAAAGAAATAGCTACTCAATCCGTCTCATCCAAGGAATACGCCAAGTCAATCTCCTCTCACCGTCACTTGAAGGATGATTGTTCCCATGTTATAAGCACAGTGCAACCTCAAGGCTCTAACCACTTAAAGGTTGCCATAGAAAAATCAAGAGAGGACAACAATGAGAAGAGGCCTAATGCCTCCCATAGTAAATATGGTTTTTGATATCTATTGAGTTTATTTAATCTTTTTATTTATATATGGACAACATTATTACTTGTCAGGATGATATTTCTATTTTTTATCTACTTGAAAACAATATTATTATTTTGGGATTGTTAGGACATCAACATATTTTTGGGCATTTGGAGGACAGTTCAGATATAGTGCTATTTTTGGGAACATGTTTTGGTTATTTTTTGTTTATATTATTATTTTGGGCATATATTATGATGCGGGATTCACAAGGAGATATTTCTAAATTGAATCTTTTGGATATTTCTTATGACAGAGAGTTATAAAAGAAATTTAAAAGGAGTCACAAGGGGGGTCCCACCTATTTAGTTATTATTTAGACCCTTAATAACATTATTGTTATTTACTTGTCTTAAATCATTAGTTAAAGTTAATTTAGCTTAACTAAAGAAAAGTAGTTCAACTACCATAACTTATTGAGGAAAGATAAAATCTCAATCAAATGAAGAGACAAGGTGGAGGAGAATAGAAGGAAATTCTATCATAAGGGTCTTATTGAAGGCAACAATATTCAAAACTGTATGTTTCAAAGGTGTATGACCTATGTTTGGAAGTTTGTGTGTTCTTGTCTCTTTATAAATAAGATTTTATGGTTGATAAAGAATATTTTGCAGAGTCAAATGATAGTAATTTTGGCAAGTTGATCCAGATTTCTAGCTTCAGTTTTCTTTTGTTGTCAAAGTATTTTTGTATGGTGCCCATCAGAGACTTTTAAATTTGACTTTGGTCTCAACCCTCGCAGGGGTTCGTAAGGATAATCAAGTCTTGTATCTCAGAATGAAATCAATATGAAGAAATCAGTTTTTTGTTTTTTGTTCTCACTTGTATTGTGTCAATATCATTTGAATTACTTTTATTTCTCATGTACACACTCATATATTCTTGTACATACATATGTGTAACTTTTATTGAAGTTGATTTTATTATTATGTTACATTAAATGACAAATAAAACTATCCTTAGTTCCTTGTACATGTTATTTGTGGATCAAGTGATTGTTCTTTTGATATAAGGCTATAAACCATGGGTGACATTCCCAAATATCTTGCTTTAGCCTAGCTATATCTGAAAATGCTTGAGTAAGGTCTTTCATCCCTTTTCCTCAATAGTCACCTCAAGGGGGGGATCCTGGTGACCCTAGGGGGAATTGAGACAGAAGACGAGAGGTATGGACAAATTCCCCTAAAGTTCAATTCTAAATGGTAGAGGGAACTTGGAAAAGAGTCTTGGGAAAGGGTTAGGGTTGCCAATGCTTTGAGTGACCCGTTGAGAGTAAGATACTTGCCCGAGACACAATGAAAACCAAGTATACTTGTAATATGTTAGGTGGACAAGAAATTTAATCTTGTTGTCCCTAATTGAAGCAATAATAAATGATATATATCAATGTATAAAATATAATAAAGGCTTCAAAATAAGTTCTAAAAGTCCAATAGAACAATCACGAGACAAGCTAGTAAAGACTAGTTTAACTCAACAATGATAGAGCAAGACTTTAGCACAAAAAAAAAGGTTGTCATAAAAACTTACTGCAGTAATATTTATCAGCCTTAAAGATTTAGCAAACCAAGTCTTGTAATAGAAAATCATTCAATGAAAATCACTTTAAGCTAGCTCAAAAAGTGTGCTAGGGTTAGTAGATTGTTATGGCAAAGTTGTAGCCAATTCCTAGGGTTAGTTTAGTAATTATTTAGGATTAGAGAGTTAGTTTTATGCATCCCTAATGACTGTAGGTAAGTTTTATAACATCAGAAAGTTTTATTAGATGAAAGAGGATGCCTCGATGAGGCAAGATAGCCTAGGGCTCAAGGAACAATGTACAAGTGAGAGAACTTCAAAACATCAACTTTTCACATATACCAATGCAATTTTTTATTTCTTCAATGCAATGACTAGTGCCTTTGATTATGGGTTAATGGGGTCAAAAGAAAAGAGATAAAGATACTACCTCCTTGGGGTTGTAAATCATCTTATTCCCTGAGTCAAGTAACCTAGCTAGGGTTTAAAACTAAGGGGTGTATGCCCTTATACTTCCTTAGAAAACCCTTGCAAATAAGAATTATATGCTTAAAATTATGATGGAGCTAAAGTAGGGTGTATGAAATTATACTCCCTACCTAGCCTTAGCAAAATCAACCTTGATTTTGAATTACAAATGATAGAAACAAGTAAAAATCCTTACCAATCCAATAGCCACAAGATAAGCCATAAGATGCCAAGATAAACCACCACAATAGCTAGAAAATGACCTTTGAGAGTTAGTGCATCATCATCATCAACTCCATAACCAAAAAGACACCATATCATAGCACAAGATAGAAAAAATCCTCAAGGGTAGCAAAAATTCCAATCCTCTACTCTCACAATGGGAGAGTTGTGTCCTACAATGAGATCTTATGATCTCTATTTATACAATTTGTCTTTCACATAGTTTGTCCACATTAGCAAGGGTAAAACATAAGATAAGGTGTTCACAACCCTTATCTTACCCCTTGAAACCAAATAATATTAAACAATTCATCTTATAATTCACTTTTACACAAAAGAAACCCTAGAATAAGGTGACGTCACCCCTTTAGGGGACATTCTGGCACTTTGAAGAAGTCGTTGGGTAGGTAGATGAATGGTTATGCCTCCAAAGGACACTTGTCACTCATCCAAGTCCTCTCTTGATGGTATTCAATCTTCTTTCCTTCAAAATGTGCCACATGTCATCAAGCAACACAATCACCACCTAACCCTATCCCTCTACATGATATCAAGCCTCCAAAAGATGACATTTTGCCTCTCCTAGGAAAAATGTTTGGCATGTAAGGGCTAGGTCATGTCATCCAGGATGTCCTCTAGGACTCCAAAGGTACATCCCTGTCATCCGGCATGCAGGCCCTTGGCATCCAACTTATCCACCAAAAAAGATCCTGCAAAACAAAAAGGTACACCCTCCAAAGATATCAAGTCAAAGATATCATGACAAGTGTAAACCACATCTAATAAGCAAGGCACCTAAAAATGTTCATCAAAACTACCTCATGAAATTAAACAAATGCTCAAAACCCTATACAATTGACCAAGTTTAAGTATGGGAGGGGTGGCATAAGAGTCCTATTGGGTAAACCAAAACACTCAAGTAGGGGTTGCTCCTAAGCATGGCCTCTCAAGGTTATGTAATGGATGATGAGGTGGAAGTTTAGACTTCATAGGTCATTTAGTTTCATGACATACAATGGCTCATATTATCTCATTCATGGGTGCCTTTGTAGAAGTTGTGTGGCACCTTTGTTTGCAATGCATTTTTTCCAAGCCCATTTTCATGCCATTCTTTGTTTATTTCATGTTCTAAGGAATGAGTTGAAGGCCATTGTGTTAGCGTGGTGTCCAAATAACGATAGTGTCACTCAAAATTACCTTGTGGAAATGAGAAGTTTGGCTCGTGATGAGACCCCTTTTCTCTCAGCTATGTAACTGAGAGCCACTACCTTGGCTTGGTGACCAGATGATGGTAATTTAATACCACTAGATACCAATGATCATGATAGGTTGGCTCGTGATGAGACCTCCTATCCACAAACTAACCCTTTAAGCATTCATAATCATTTATTCTTGTAGGTCCCCTTTTTCTTACAGAGATTCATTGATTTCTTGAGGGATCCCTGGGTGAAGCATCTAGAAGGTCTATATATAAGATTTTATATTTTTAACCAACATCACTTGATATGGGCCTTCAACCCCTTCTTCACATGGAGTGAGGTACATGCCCTTCTCGGGTCACTAAAGTCAAAACACCTAGAAGAGGACAATATGATGGGAGTGAAATGAGTGGAAAGTGGTAAGTATGGTCAGGAATGGTACGATAACCCCTCAAGGGAACCCTGGTCACAAACCTTTCCCAAAGGTTGGCAAGCCACTAGAAAATCTATGACACTCACCAAGGTTAAACGAGGTCAAAGGAATAATGTCCAAGCAGGTGCTCTAAAATCAAAAGTAGCTCAATTACAACATGTTCAAATGCGTTAAATATTAGGGTGATTACCTGCCACAATACCTGACTTGTACCGCATGGAGCAAGACCCTTCTACCTTCCAGAAGCTAGTCAGTGTGGTGGATGCGCTGACAATGGATCAAAAGTGGTGATGGAGTGGGCTTTTGTATGTGTAAGTGGATATTGATGGTCATGTAGTCTCTCAGCACTCCATATATGCAACCTAGGGGTCTCAAGACATGATATCCTTAGTTATCCTACAAAATGGGGATAACAGGTCCGAAAAGCAACTTTCTTGCCAACATTGGGGAAAATATTGGAAAAGATCAACAAATATCAACAAACTTAAAAATACAAAAATATTCAATTTTTTAAACATCTAAAGCACCAACAACATCAAATAAACACATTGCCACATAAATATGAAATAAAACTAATATATAACATCTATAAGATGTCTAGCAATACATTACACATCAATATTGAATACTTAAGCTCCTCCAACCCATGAGTGCAATTGAGCTTTTCATTTTGAAGGATAGGCCCTCTCAACTCTTCATAGGTAGGGGCCTTTTACCCTGATTCAAAAAAAACAACAACAAAAAGCATAGACTAATATAATGGGTCATTCTTGTCAATGTTGAAAGGAATGTCTTTCCATATAAAACATCTACCCACAAGTGTGTTCTTTTCTTGTTGCTTTCTTATGCGCCAATGTGGTTCTTAGAACAAAGAAATGTGAGTTTGTTGAGGACATTGTGAATGTGAGGCCAATAAAAATCTCTCACTTCCCCCCCACCCCTAAAATGCCATCGAGAGATGTGAGGCATATAACCTAGCTTCATAACATTAAAAAATCATAACATATCACCATATATGTTATACCAAGTATTACCCTTTGTGCCATAACAAATAACATTGTCATGGTATAATGAAATCATGCTTCTAATAATGTGATTGCAATTGTATTTTTTTAATGAACCTTTAAACCATACCTCTTTGATATCATGCATAGGTGAGCATCTCAAACTAAAACCATATTCATGATAGAACAATAACCCATCAATCACTGATAAAATTATGTGTCATGCAAAAGTGCAATGAAATTAACAAACCTCAATACTTTTACTAGGGGAGCCCACCAACTTTAGTTTTGAATTTCACGTAGGGATGTGAGCTTTGCATTACTTTAAAAGCTCTATAAATAGGTAGATGACACATGAGTCAATAGGGAGATCAAGAGGGAACATAAATGGATGGAATAAATGCTCCTTTACTCTCACAAATTCTTGTGCTTTTCCTATAGGATTAGGGACCTCCATTCTCTTTTTGGATATGGTGAAAGATATCAAAGTGTTGAATGTTTATGGTCCTTACATGGATGGGGTGGTGTTGTAATAAAAATCGATCTTTCGAGATGAATCCCACCTATCCGAAAATGAAGTTGATTACAACCTCTTTGATAGATCGACATGAGGTAGAGACTACCCACACCTCAAATGGTCTTGTGTCTAAGGTTGTGAAAAGGGGGAAGAATGAGAGGTTAGGGACTTGTGTAAAATCCCTCTTAGGACCACCCAACCTAAGTATTCTCTTCCCTCAACTACCTGGGTGGTCAAAAAGGCTAGGGGGTGATATTTTGTGGATAGCGGGGTGAGAATGATCTTGTTGATTTTAAAATAGAACAACAAGTTGTTCGATCCCTTATGACCCTAGGAAAATGTTATAAACTAGTTTCCATGGAAACTTGGGGTCCAAAACAAGTATCCAGTGAATGATTTATGCAAAATTACTACAATCTAAGAGTAAAAAAGGCTTTGGAAAGCTACAACAATGCCATTTAATATGGTTGCAGGTTATTAAAAACAATATGTTTGGGCCTTGTAATGCGTGAAAACAAGCCCGGAATTGCCTGAAATTACCCAAAATTGCTTGGAATTGCCTAGAAAGCAATCTTGGGAATTTTAAAGGTTGAAAATTGGGATCTAATCATGTAATTCAATCCCTTCAGTAGGTTTCTACAGTTATGGGGAAAACATAATTGGTTGCAAGCTAAAATTTACTAGGATGTTGGGTGCACTAACAAAAGGTTAAGAATTTAAGCATGTATTAATTATAAATTTTAAGTTGGTTAATCACATTCAAGGCTACCATGCAATTATGAAGGTCCTCACAATTAGGCTCACAATTCTTATCTCGCAATTGTTTTTCCTAGTATAAAATGAGTTAGCTCATGTACACCACTTGGTCAGAATGATGAGTGTCCCATGAAGTTCAAATAAGGAGGGGCTAGCCCCTTCTTGTCACTAACACTTTTGGGATCTTAAAGACACTTGGATACATGCACAAAGAAAGAGGTTCAAGACCCCCCCCGAGGGAGTTTAGTTGAGCTTACACAAGAAGAGTATTATTATGATCTGAGCTAATCTATTCAACATTCTTAACCATGAGATTTATCGACAAGACCAATTCAAAACAAATGAGATCACTCAATTGAAACAAGGAAGAAAATTTTTGAGGGGCCCCTGGTGAGGATTCCTTGGCTTTAACTTCTAGTGTTCTAGAAATTGAAAATTTTGAAATGAAAAGACCAAACCATTCATGTGGTGAGATCACATATTACTTTCACAAGAGTGTCTCTTGGTCAACAAATTGAAATCCAACTAAATAATATATGATAGATATATGTATGTATCAATAGCTAGATAAATATAGTTTCATTTCGTGAGGCAAACCCTTGCGTTTTGTTTTCATATGTCTTGCATATTTTTTTGGTTTTTGGTCTTGGTTTTATGAATGGGCCCCCTTAGGGGAAACATCATGTAAGTGAGAAATAAATGAAAATAAACAACACTACAAGTACCAATTCACCCTCCCTATTGAACGTGACATTAACCAAAGTAGGCATGATGGCAGGGAAACACAACCATCACCCGATCACAAGGTTATGTGCCTTTAGCCTTTGACTTAGGTGTTTGGTACTTTAAGAAATTCATTAAAGAATAAATGAAATTACCTATGCTACTCAACCCCAAGTAATGGGGTTGAAATTATTTGTGGGTCGTGTTATCTCCAACTCCTATGGATAACTAAGGAGATGATGTCATGAGGCCCTCGGGGTGCAGACATGGAGTACCAAGAGACAACTTGACCAACAGTTTCCACTTTCACATACAGAGACCCACCTTACCACCACAACTCGAGGTTCATCACAATGGTATCTAGGTGATCCGGATTATTTTCGGCACAAAATGAGAGCGGAGATATAATAAATAAATGCACAGAGATATTACAGATATTCAATAATATAACAGGAATGTATCAGAGATGCAACCATAAACACAAATATACAGTAATACACGATTTCTATTAATCAGAGAAATGTACAGAGAGTGTAAAAAATACAGAGTGAAAGACTCGCTAGAATGGTGGCAGCTTATCTCTGAGAAGAGATGTGACGGCTACTTGCATTCGCAAGAAGATGGTTACAATGAGGCTTTGGAAGCCTTTTTACAATAATCAGGAATTCCAAAAGTCCTAGACATCCAAAAACCTAACCCTAGGAGATGAAGCGCCAAAAGTCATGTGGGCCCCGTTTGGGTAAGTTGGTGCATCAACTTCCCGGGGTTGTAACTTTTGCATACGATCTCCGTTTTAGGCGTGTG
>ML782395.1:161796-226041 GCA_009831015.1 Picea engelmannii | reverse complement strand
TGAGAAGAGATGTGACGGCTACTCGCATTCGCAAGAAGATGGTTACAATGAGGCTCTAGAGGCCTTTTTACAATAATCGAGAATGCCAAAAGTCCTAGACATCCAAAAACCTAACCCTAGGAGATGAAGCGCCAAAAGTCATGAGGGCCCCGTTTGGGTAAGTTGGTGCATCAACTTCCCGGGGTCGTAACTTTTGCATACGATCTCCGTTTTAGGCATGTGATAGCTCGTTGGAAAGGTATCATCGAGGAGATTCATTTTGGGGGCTCAATCATGCCTTTGGATATCATTGAGAACCTAGATATTGAATAAAATTCATTTAGGCCCTAAAAATGGCCCCGGAAGTGAAAACCTGCTAAAAATAGTAAATTGCCAAAATGGCCAGAAAACCGTTTTGAGCCATTTGGAAAAGGTGGGTGGCCCCCGATATCCACCTGGATCACTAGGACATCATTTGGCCTCCATAAGACATTCGGTCTTTCTCCATGAGGTACAATTCAAGCATTATGGTGAGTTTCATTTCAGTATTTGAGGCATTTGAGTTTGTTGCATCTATTACTATTTTTTATTATATGACATTTGCTTGGACATTATTCTATTTTCCTTGTTTCACTTTGGTGGTTGACATTGTGCCCTAGTAAGTGGGTCACCCTTAGGGATAGGTTTTCTACTAGGAGGTCCTCTTGATGATTCATCGTGCCATTCCTGACCATACTTGTCACTTTCCTCACTTCATCCCCTCATCTCCATACCTTTAGGGATTTTCGGGTGTATTGACCCAATAAGGGGTTGTCCCTCATTTCATGGGAAGAAAGGGTTGAAGGCCCAGAGGCTTATAGTTGGAAAATGATAAAATTCACATTAACCTTCTAGATGATTGCCCAAAGATCCCGAGGACAATGGAATGTCTCTCATAAGAAACAAATGGGACCCGTGAAAAATAAATATAACAAAATGCCAACTAGGGTGGAGCATATGTGGGAATTGTTTTTAATACTTAGGTAGAATCCCCACAGATATTTTCAACTTGGGGAAGCATGATGTGATCAGAGTAAATTCAAGGTGGGCACATTTTTTCATGCTTAGGTAGAAGCCCCACCTTGGCTTCAACCTGGAAACATTCTAAAAGAGTAAAAGGAAATAAATGGGCTTGGAAAAAGGTTGCATTGAAAACGAAGGTGCAACACACCCTATACAAAGACACCCATAAGTGAGACACTACAATCCCTTGTATGGCATGAAACCCATGCCCAAAAGTCTTTCCCCCATCCATAACACCTCATCCACATGACTTATAAGTACATCCCCTCAAGAAACACCCCTAAACTTGAGGTATGATTCACCCAATAGGTCGTTTTGTCAACCCTCCTATACCTAAACTTGGAAAATTGCATAGGGTCTTTGAGAATTAGTTCATTTTGATGAGGTGGTTTGTATGTACATGCTTATATGGCTCTTTTATTTATTTTATTTACTCATCATGATTCATTTGACTTGAGATCCTTAGAGGGCATATCCATTTGTCTTTGCAGGACTTAGCTGGTGAACAATTTTGTAGGAACAAGCCTAGCTTGGGCTTCTATGGGGCTTGAATCTCATAGGTTGGATACGAAGGCCCACATTCTATATGATGAAGACATGCCTTTGGAGGCCTAGAAGGCATCATGGAGGATGTAACCTAGCCCCTACCACCCAAACTATTTTCCTAAGGATGCCAAAACGTCACCTTTGAGGGCTTGGCATCACATCAATGCTAGGGTTTGATGGTGGTTGAGGACACTTGGAACATTTTTAAGGAAGGAAGCCATTGATTGTGGAGGATAGGCTTGGATTTAAGACACTTGGCCTTTGGAGGCCTATCTCACCCATATCCTACTCCAACGACTTGCAAAAGTGTCAAAACATCACCCTAGAAGGGTGACATCTTACTTTAGGGTTTAACTTTATGTGAAACTTATGAATTAAAAGATATTGTTTTGAGTAAAGAGACAAGATAAGATATGTTGACCCCTTATCTTATGTTTTACCCTAAATTTTGTGGACAAACTATGTTTAGAACATTTTGTATAAATAGAGATCATTTGTATCTCATTTTGATCATAGCTCTCCCATTGTGAGAAGAGTAGTTGGCAAAAACTTGCACCCTCTTGGGAATTTTTTTATATCTCTCTCTTGTGCAAATTATCTTTGGTGTTATATCTTCGTGATTGGATAAGGCTAGGTCATGCACACCTCTTGGAGGCTTCTTTAGTTTCTCTTGAATGGTAAATGATTGGTGAACTAGGGTTTGATCTCTCTCTTTCTTGGAATTGGTAAGGAAAATTTGCACTGGTTAGTTATTTCTTGCTTGTTCTTGGTTATTGTTGGTTGAAAACCTAGGAGGAATATGTTTCATACACCCTCCATTAAGCTTCATCTCATTTGCTAGGTTTATAAGTCATTTCTTGGACAAGGGTTGCTAGGAGAAATACAAGTGTGTATACCCCCCTAGATTTACCCTAGTTTGATTAGCATACCCTAGGGAGTAAGAGTATTTACACCCTTAGGGATATTTTTGATCTAAATTTTTCTTTAAAGACTCCATTCACTCTATTATAAAGGCACTAATTCAATTTTTTTCATTGGAGAAGTAAAATTGTTTGCATTGATAAACATGTTTTGGTGAGATATCAATCTTGTTTAAGTTGGATTATTTTGTGGATACCTTGAGGTTTCCAAACCCTCTAGGGCGTATTAATTCTCTTGGTATTCTTGGATTTGTTATAATTTTAATCTACAACCACTAGGGCTTCAGAAAACCTAATACAAATATCTTAATTACTCACAAACCAACAGCCAAAAATTGCTAAAAGTTTGCCCCTATTCTCTACTAGTCTCAGCGCAATTTTTTGGGTGGATTGTTGGAAAGTTTTGGTGGTTGATTTCTCTATTGTAACAACTTGTTTTCTACAGCCATATGGCTGATAATTATCTTTGCAGTACTTGTTTATGACAATGTTATCTTGTTGCTAAAGTCTCATGCATTATTACTTAATTTAAACTAGTCATTGCTAGCTTGTTTCTTTCAAATCTTAACTAGATTTTTAACAACTTTATTTGTAACTCTTATTATTCTTTGTTGTTGATATAAATTATTGTTTATTTCTACAATTAGGGACAACAAGATTAAATTTATTTTCCAACATATTATTGGGCTTGTATCTTTTTTTCCTTGTGTCTTGGGCAAGTACAATCACTTCTTGGTAGGTCTTCTACACTGTGGCACATCTTCTACCATCTACAAGACTATTTTCAAGCCCTTCTTACCTTCCATCATTGACCTATAGGGGGATTCTTCATCATCTCTTCATATTCCATCTCATTTCCCATAGGGTCACCCGATATTCCCCCCTTGACGTAATTACTTCATCTCTAAAGTGACAGGAATAGCTATCTAAGGTGACAATGGGTAGGTGTTATCTTAGTTGTCGCCATATTGTGGTTTGGGTCGAGATTTTCCCAACTTACAACTTGTGCGATAACAGGCCGCATAAATTCCATGTGGAGAGGGAGCTTCAACTTGTTCCTTGGTTAGAGGGATATAAATTATATAATGAAAACTAAATAAATGACAAATTACAAAGGGAAAATATTGACTTCTATGAATAAAAAATTGACTGAAAACCAATATTGTTTCTTTACAAAAGAAGGTTGTATTAACAATGAAGTGCCTCAAAGATTTATAAAACCAGGTAAACCCAAGAAAAATAAAAATATGAGTGTGGGTGAAGGGTTTTACACATTTGTTTGTTGTTTTTTTGGCTCCTTAGCCTTAAACAGACCTTCAAGTGGTTCCCTTCCACTTAGGGGAAGAAGAACGGGCAATTGGTTACTTCCTAGTAGGCTAGCAATGAATTTTGTAGTGCATTTAATAATAGAAATGAAACTAAAGAGAGAAGAAAATTAAAATTTACAAGTATAAAACAATCGATCAAGAAGGTTGTCCTGGAAGGGTGAGCTGACCAAAATGGTCAATTTTCCTATTTAGGACAACAACAACAAAGGAAAAAAATTGAAGCTAGAAAATATGAATGCAAGAAGGAGAAATGAACAACTATAACCAACAAAGAAAAGAGAGCTTGGGATTTATCGTAAGGGACCCCTAAACATAATGACCACTAACTATGGATGATATGCCTAACTTCTTCCTAAAATTTGCACAAACATTCTCTTTAAACAAGACAAACAAGAATTGTTAGTACATAAAAGCAAGCAAGTTAAACCCAAAGAAATAGCAATAAATACCTAGTTAATCAATCCCTCCTATAGATAGCCAACATAAATAGTATCTACTACTACCCCTCAACCCTCAACTAGAAAGAATATAAGTCCCGACAATCGAAAGAGAAAAAGCAAGTACAACCACTAAGAACTCCAAAGAAAAACCAACAGAGCTTTTAAATGATATATTCAAAAAGTTCCCTTAATACATAAGCCTTCCTCTTATTTATAAGAGAAGAGGAGGCTAGGGTTAGGTCACAAGACACTTGTCACTTTTGGAGAAGTGACAAGTGGACCAACCCTAAAAGTGTTTTTGTATTTTTCAAAAAGGGCAATCAATTATATTTGATTTCATAAAAGATATTTACAATACTTTATTCAAAGTAAAACATTTGGGAAATATCAAATTTTGGTAAAACAATCTTTGATGCAAAAAAGACAAAATTTGGTGCCACCTCATAATTTTCCTTGTGATTTGTGCCATCCCAATGCCATCTTTTATTGTTGGCCCTAGTTTTGCAACTATAAATTAGGGAATTCAATGTGTCAAAATGGCCATCAATGGCTACCAATATCACTAAGAAATAAAGGCACATGACTTGGGGAAAGATTTGTCTGCTTTGGAGGGTAGAGGGTCTTGGGTTTGATCGCTAAAAGTAAGGAAGTGTCCATTGTTAAATCACTTTTCATAGATGTTATTATGCCCCTTTGCTAACTATAAGGTTCCCCTTAGTATTGGTGAAGCATGGATTTAACTAGGTTTGAATTGGAAAAATGGGGCCCCAGGTCTAAACACTTGGAAGGTTGGTCCCTCATACCAAACAACCATCATTTTGAAATATTATGTATTCATGTTTTATTTATTCTCACCATATTTATGATGCCTTCTGTTTGGCGCAAATTGGATTATGTATGAACGTGATATGGCCCCGGAAAGGTCATGGGAAAGTGTTGGTTGGAGGGCCAATCTAAGGAAAATTAGAAATTAAAAACCAAATTTTGAGTGGAAAACCAAAAATTGAAAGGTTCCTAGATTCCTTCATGGTTGTATTCAAAATGATTCTCCTTTCGTTTGGTGAAGATTGGCCTTGGAGACTGTTGAGATCATTTCTTTCTTCCTAAATCCNTTTCTATTTTCCCAACTTCTTTTTTTCATTTCTTTTCCCTCTTCTATAGTTACCCAAATTCCTCTTTTCTTTTCTCCCCTCTATTTTTCCCTTTTTGATTACTATACTTAGTCGTTTTTCAAAGCGGCGGGTTCACGAGTTGGCGAAATTGTGGATTTTCATCTCCATCCATACTCTCATATCATGAGTCCAATTGACTGTCGTATTATTCTATACTTAACCATTTCTGCACTCGCGAGTTCACAGGTTCAAACTTTCATATTCCAAGTTCCGCGATATTCATTTTGCACCCAAATATCCATGATCTACATTATGACCATCGGACTCACCGAGCTCCTAAGTATCTCATCTCTCCTATATTGAGTCTGACTGACCACATTACAACACTTAGCCTATTTTCAACCTTTCGCAACCAATGGGTTCGCGGGTTCCCGGGTTGGTGAGTTAACAAAAATTCCCAAATCCTAATCACTCTCATTCATCCCCACCATCCTCATGCTTTTCCCAATACACATTTAAGAACGGTTTAATTCTATTAAATCATCATGCAGGTTTTGTAAAGATCGGCATTAATAAGTGAAGGGCTCAAGGAGATTTCTAATTAAACTACATTAAAGAATGATTTGACGAAGATTATATTATTGTTTTGTCTCTCAAGCGCTCATTACAAATATTAGCTGGATTAAAGGAACAATCTCATCAACTTATGGCCGCAAAAACTCAACAACAGTTCTATGGTGATACTTTGAATAGCTTTGGGCATCAAGACCATAAATTTTAGTGGTCTAGAGAGTATTCTTACTATTCATCCCCTTATGCTCACAAGGAAGTGGTTTGGATGCCCGTAATTGCTCATGCAGGGTGTTCCCTGAGGTTTTTGACTACAAGGAATTGGTTGCATGGTGTGTTGAGAAATTATACCAAGTCAACGGATTATTCAACTTCAGGACCATTCTCCCATCTCTCTTTCACCTCAAGTGTTCCATAAAATGTTGAAGCTCCATGAGCCAACACTTACTTTCAAAGGAGAAGATTGCAGGGATTTCCTGAAAAAGCATGACAATGGCCTAGACTTATTGCCTGAGTTCTTAGATAATCTCATGGTTGTCCCTGAAGACATTACCAGGTTGCAGGTCGATTCATTCAAAAACCCCTTTCGGGAAATTTCTTGGTTGTTCACCAAGGTGACAGACCAATAAAGTATCGCCAGTGTTTTTCATATGATTCTTTATATCTTGTATTTTTCTATCAAAGGGAAATCTATTTTCGATTGGGGAAAATTGATTTCCATTGAAATCTCTTCCCAATTGTCATAGTACAAAAAATATAAGAAATTCTTTATGGATTCTTATTTGGTGTTTGTGATAGCACATTGTTGTCAAATTCCTAAATTCGCTATCTGTAAGAGGGTGAATTGTGAACTTAACCTAGTTACCTTCTGGTACAAAGCGTTGTGAAGACACAAAGCTTATTTGCATTTCTATGAAGTTTTCAATGATTTTGTCTCGATTTTTAAAGGATTGTTGTTTGGAAAAAATGCCCCCAGAATATCTAAATAGGCAAGAAAATTCTTGGATAAAAAGGGGACGTTGGAGCAAATGGAAAATCAAAATGTTATTAGGATTTTCTGTTCTAAGGAAAATCCATCCTTTCTTCCATGCCACATATCCAATAGAATGTTTATTGTGAAAGTCGTAAGGCAGTGTAATTTATGGCTGCACTTTTTTCATGAGAAACGAAAAAATAAATTCATAACCTAACCTTGGAAAATTGGGGACTTAATATTCAGGAATATAAACAAAATCGATGAATTTGCAAACCACTTTCACAATCTGAATCTCAAATATGTCAAAAATATAAAAGAGTTTGACCCTAACTGAATTTTTATGGAGCTATTGAGGGGCCCTAAATCCCTGTAACTCAACAGTAAGAACCAAACCCGCCACCGAGGCCCAATTAGACTATATCATGATTAATAGTGGAATGGTTCTCCAGATCTCGTGATCTGGCCAATTAATCGATAGGATTTATGATTTCTAGTGAAAACTCCTCCTTTAGTTTAGACGTTGTCTTTTTGTAGTTTCTTTTATAGGTGGGACCGATACAAGAAAAAAGATGGTATAAACCAACTAGGTAACAAAGTGGGAAAACATAACTACTGAAGAAGGCTGAGCTTGGGATAACCCTTTCACTCTAGCATGCAGACAATGATTCTCTACCACAAGCCTAGTACTAATACATTAACCTACTGGTTTTCCAATTATTGATTGAGATAAAAGTTATCAGAAGAAAACATACATGAAAATAAACAATGGCAAGAAAAATAGTTTCTTTAACTCTAATGACCAATCACATATTAACACAATGATTTACTTTTCATCATTAAAGACATGAACTGTAAAAATATTGAATCAGATAACTTATCAACAGATTTAGAAGCTCTTACTCATTACAACATCCATTCATGAAATGAACTCAGAAATAATTTTTCTTCACCATAGCCAATCATACATGCTTTTGATAAAACAAAAACTTTGTCTTTGGTCCTAAACGAGACTTCTCAATTAAGGCAACTTTGAAATAGTTCTTTACAAATCCAAAAATGAGGGTCTTTGCAACAACCATCGACACTTTTCTAACAGGTCCATTCTCCTATTTATATCATACTATTAACTAAAAATAACTATTAAAAGTGTAGCTAAGTAAAACAAAACTCACCACTTGGTGCTTTCTTCTGTCAGTCTTCAAAGAGTCACCAAATGATCTCACTTGAGTGGATGAATCTTCTCGTACTCCAACCATTTGATGAAGAGATCCTCGCATGTGTTATCATACGGGAATCTATGTTCCATTGGGGCCAAAAGGATCTGTCTTATCTCTACTACTTGTGCCCGATACTTGACTATTCTGGCACTTAACTGCTGCAACATGGTTTGAGCTTTGATCAGGTGTTCCATGAACCGCTGCACTTGTCCTGGCGCCATGTCTGCCACCTTTGTTACCTCTGCAACCCATGATGAGTCATGTTTGGCATGTAATTTTACTACGTCACGCAATTCAAAAAATTCCTTGGGTGTGCCGAATTCAGATGGTCGATGTCCCTCATTACCCAGTTGATATTGGTCCAACTATTTTCGCACTCAGCCCATTTTTCTCAAATTTCTCAATGAGGTTCTTGAGCCATTTTTACCCAATATTCGGCCGACTTATTTATGTGGTAGATGTTGCTTTCCCTGAGTACCTGGATGTCGTGCTCTTTGGCATCTCAGCCCTGTTGGACCACATTGATGTAGTTGATCCTTTCCACGGCTTGGTGTGCTTTCTCATACCACATTTCCATATCATTGCATGTCGCCCGTGCCGTGAGGGTGTTTTCTTGAAACTTGGCTATCATTGCAGTGAACAGGTGTTGTTCATCTGTAAATTTACTATAAGACTCCTGGAATTCGCTCCTTAGGAACATTGCGGCCTGTGTGGTGTCCTAGTAATATTTTTCCAAATGGTGTAGATGTTCCAATTCCTTTAGAGCAGTGGCCAAATCCTCTTCATTTCTTTTTTCTTTGTCTAGGGTGGAACCTGTGAATGTCATCCCTACACCGATAAGTTCAGATGTCTTGGCATGCTCTTTGTTGATCAGTTTTTCCTCCGTGGTGATGAGGATGGAGTGATCTAGAGTAATCCTCCTCTTCTTGATGGTTCTCTGCATGATAGATTTCCTTTTCCATTCATAGGAGATGGCATGTATGTCAGCAACTTCATCCACTGGTTCGGGGATTTGTTGTTCCCCCCAGGTAAGCATATTTCCCAGACCTCCAACGGTGTACATTTGTTTGAGAATAGGTTCTTGAACTTATTTCGTGTGTTTTGAGGGTTTGACCTCTGATTGTTGCTCATCGAGAGGTTGAGTACTAGTTTAAATTGATGCATCGGGGGTATACTCGGTACTTAATTGATAATCGGTCATTGAGATGTCGATTTCTTGCTATGGATCTTCTTCTTTTTGTTCGCCCGACCATGGCTCGTCTGTTAGACTATCCTTTTGAGTTTCTAGTACATCAAGTAGTTCAGTGTTTAAGACACTTTTGACTTCCTGTTTATTTTGTGAAGGGATCCAAATTTTAGTGTTGGGAGCTCGGGAAGATGCCTTCTTGTGCTCCTTTTCCTCTATGATCTGTACATGAGTCACTAGGGATGCCCCCAGACTTTCTTCATCAACATAGACGTTTATCAATTCACGTAGGGGGTTTGGTGCACTTTCTCTCCTTGATGTTATTACTATCTTCGAATGATCTGAAACATCCCCTGGTGATCCAGAATGTGTTGTTTTAACTTCAGGTTTATCTAACCTGACGATTTCATCAATTTCTATTAGCTCAGGGCCGCTTGGACCTACCCAGCTTTCATCCAGGTTGTCGACAGGGGCCCCTATTGTTCCTATGAGGTCTGGGACTTCTTGCAATTGGTCAATTACTTGTTGCGCATGCTCTATCATTATCAATCCCCTTGCCCATGTATCTTGTGTCATAGGGAATCCTCTATCCATCACTGGAGCCACCAGGGGAACCTCTGTTGCTTATGCCACTCTGATTTTTTCCCTAGCTCTGAGTGACTCTTGAGCTGACTGCTCTATGGTCGTCTCTTGTTCATCCAGGATCATGGGCTTGAACTTGGTCATTTTGGATTCAGCCATCCTTGCTACCACCTCATCCCAGTCCTGGGTATTTTTTGTGAATATTTCATCTTCAAATTTGTCGTGGGCGCATGACCAATAGGACGACACTTGTGAAGTGTGTTGCAAGACCATGCCCTTTGGATTATGCTTGCAGAATTGACCTGTATGGAACTTGAACTTGAGTTGGATCAACCCTTCTTATTTGGCTTGAGTTGTATCTTTAACCAATTATAAACCTACATGGAAACCATAGGGAATGAACATTCATTTCTTGTCCTTGACCAGGGTGGCGTTGTAGCCTTGCAAGATGGTTTGATAGCATATTTATCCTACTACAAGCCAGTCCTGGATGTGAAATGGTAATATATGTGGTGCTCTAGTGGCCCCAAACACCCTGATGTAGGTGTCGTGCTCATCCAAGTACCAATGGTCTACCTTGGAAATCATTTTCTTGGCCGCAACCGATAGTCTCGAGCATTCCTTCTTAAAAAGAATGAAATAAATTTGTGTGATGAATTCATAGCAGATGGGGGAGTAAGAACTTTTATACTTGTTCTCCCATAGCATTTTGAAATAATGTGGATCAGGAGCTCTGTGATATGCCAACTCAGATTCATGTCAACGAAGATGTTTATGGCGCACATGACATCAAGCAAATGTGAAGCCATGTAGAAAACTGGTGTCTCTCCCTCCTTCGAAGTTTGATCCTGTTGTATATAGATTCTCAGTTGTTTATAAATTATGGCTTCCCATTTGAAACTAATCCTGGAGATAGCCATTGTGTAACCTAAGGGCATCCATGCCTCTGAAAATATGGAGCAATCCTTCTCTCCATATAATCGATGGATGAGAGCCATCAAATAGATGTATGGATCCCTTAAATTGGTTGTCCCATACCAACCAGTGCTCTGGTTGGTGTACTTCTTGTCCTCCCTCCACCATGAGTTCATCACCTGGTTGGTGTCATGGCGCTCGTAGAACTTCACGACAAAATCTGTGTTTAGTCGCTCCTCAAAATCTCTAAGCTTGTAGTACTTATGAACTTCCACCAATAAGAACACTCTGACACACCCACCATTTTCATCATTGATCAAGCATTTTGTGTGTCTGTGTGGTCGATGAGCCACTTCAGGACTTCAATACGGGGAAAATCAAGAGTTATGCTCACCACAATATGCAGGTACAACCGTCGGATGTTCGGGAACACTTCATCGTCGACCGCTCTAACATCTATATCACTATGGGGTATATATTCTGGGTATTCCTCTAAGTTGATCTTGTTAAATAGTTCTCCCCAATGTGGGAGTGCCATCTTGGACCCTGTGCTTGCCTCTATATCTCCAAATGTCAGAGGTTGGATGAAAACATTCTTCGTCGTTGTCTTAATGACAGGTTATCGCCTCGGAGTGTATTCTAATTGTTTCGCGGCCTCTGGAGAGGAGCCTTCGCCTACCTCTGGTTATTTCATCTTCGGTACCATCGACGATCATCTGGTGGTTGGATTTCTTGGAGGCATTGTTCCTATGAATAAAATAAACCTTCAGAGACTATGTAAAGAACAAAACCAGATAGAAAACATATAATTTGAAGCCATGTAAAATTCACATACTTGGATACATACCTATGAAGCTTGCTAAAACCTGGTTATTTTGATACTCATGGGATCTCTGCAGCCTTCAAATTAATTGTCTTGCTTCATTGGATGATCTAAATTCCCTTACATGCAGAATGATTTCGTTTACAACGGATCAAGAGAATTTAAACTAGGTAAGAACTTGTTGTGTCGTCTCAACCATTCAATTCGAGTGATGGGTGAAATTTAAACAAATCTACTGCCAAATATCTACAACTTAAATTCATTATGGGTTGATGACGGAGGCACGGGGGTGATGTGTTCTATCGATGATTTTAAATGATTGTTTTGATTGGCGCATGAGGTAGCAACTAACGCGGGATTTGCTATTAATTATCCCTTTAAATGCTCAAAATCCAATTGTATCTAATGCTAAAACGTCCCATCGTGTCATTCTCTCAGTGGGTGGATTGGGGATCGGGGCTGTGCTATGAACGTTTTCATTGATGTCGTTCTGCAAAAGTTCTGACGTCGATCAATCTCGCCGTACAATGATGTCATGGAAAATCTTACTCAGAGGTGTGACTCGAACCTAGGGAACCAATAATGACTTGGGGTAAAACTAGACCGTATGATTCTCCGATCTGGTAAAGACATGTGGCGTTGAAGACCGATGACCTAATTTGCGTGTATTAATTGGATTCAGGACTTTTCTTAAGTTATTCTTTCTAAAACAAACCTTAGCTTGTCGGTGTCGAAAACGTATCCAGGGTCGACGATCGACGATAAACCTATCAAGTGCTTTCTTCGGATTAGCTTCTTCAAAAAGTCCTGATGCTGAAAACACATCGGAGATCGGTGATTGGGAATACTCTTTAGCGTGGTCTAAATGTTCATTGTGATCCTTTTAGGTTTTCCCCGATTCTGATAAGAACGTCACGTATCGGCTATTGGTGATATCTTTTCTTTTTTTGTTAACATCTATTCCCCTCATCTTTTACTGATGCCAAAGGTGAATCGATTATCGACGATATCCTTATGTAAGACTTTGACGCAAACAAAAAATTTCTTTCATCGATACCGAAGGAGATCGATGCTCGGTGACTGAGGTTTCCTGAGTGGTTCTTTTCCTTATTTAAATTCCTTCTGATGCCGAATCTGAGCGTGTCGGGTGAAGTGGTTTGGTTGTTGATTCTTTATTCAGGTGTTAAGGCCTTTTAAGTCATGGGGTTTCATAAGTTCAAACAAAATTGAATAACTGATGAGAGTTGTGATAATAAGGAAAGACAAAACATTTCTCAAAATGAAGTCGAATCAGACAGTGTAAAGATCAAGTGGTACCCAAAAAGTAAAAATTTGACATAGGTTTTTTTTTTTAGGGTGTGTTGAGTGTTCAACAAATGGCGATTTACTGGGCAAAAGAAAAATCTTTGTTCCTACCTCAAGCTCAGTTGATGCAAAAGTTGGTTAAGAACTTAATTGGTTTTTTATCAGAGCTTATTTTATCCTTGCATTAGAAAGTCCCTAGTTGGTGCATTTAGGTCTGCCTGTGGGGTTTTCAACATTTATTCCACCTTTGTTTCCTGTAACCCTGATTCACGCCCCTTTTGACAAGAGTCTAGTAAAGAATTCACTGGAACTAGGCCTTTTAGTCACCCTTATTCAGTTGCTACGGTGTTGCTCCACTACCAACGAGCGTCCATAGCCCCAGCGGAGTCAAGCCGACATCATATACCTTGCTCCACTGCTAGCGAGCATCCATGGCCTTGGTGGAGTTATCTGCATACCCTCTCCTATTGTGCGCTCAATTGATATAGTTTATTTTATTTCGTCAGAATGCCCTGAGTGAGTGGGAGAGGAGAACATCTATTATTTTCACAATGAGATGGTTAAGGTGAAATTTTGTTAGCTCTGTCTCTGAGGTACATGTACTCCTTTCCCTCTTACCATCTTTTCCTTAATGTTTTACCATACCACCAAGAAGACACTTCATCACTTTTCCAAGGTTGTTCATCTACGTAGGTTAGATATAGAACCCCTTAAAATAACTGTAGGTCCCCTAGCGCTTTTTGTGTTGTATGTGAGCGATGAGTTAGGAACAAAGTTTGTTATATCACATGAATTAAGGTCAACCATTGTCTTTCTAAAAACAATATTTAAAAGAACAAAAGTACAATAGCAAAAGACAAAACAAAAATGCATTCCACAATAGACCTAACTAAAACAAAAATCATGAAAACATAAACACACAAAATATATATTTTTTAATGAAAATATTGTTTTAGGGCTTGACCATTCACTGGGAGGGTGTCAGGTTCGCCCCTCATATTCTGTAGCCGATATGTTCCTGCCCCAATCTTCTCGGCCACCTAGAAAGGTTTGAGCCATAGATTCTAAAACTTACAATATTTTCCTTTTGGTTCATTTGCTTTATCCCATTTTAGGACTAAGTTTCCTACTTCAAAACTCTTCTCCTTAGCCTTATGCTTATCAAACCACCTTTTCACTATCTTTTGATGAGCTATGAACTTTGATTTTTCTTTCTCCCTTTCTTCTTCCATCATAAGGAGGGTATCAATTCTTTGTTTTAAGACTGATGAGGGTTGTCCTCTTGAATCCTGAGTAAGTTGAATAGATGGAAGATATAACCCGTTCTGGAGAATGGCTTCCTGTCTGTACACTAAAAAGTATGTGGAATTCTCTATGTATTCCTTAGGTGTAACTCTATCAGACCATAAATCATTATGAAGTGAAATATGCCAATTCATCTGGTTGTATGCAATTGTTTTCTTCAATATCCTCACTAGGTTCTTATTAGTTGATTATGCCACTTCGTTCTCCTATGGATAGTAGTTTGTAGAGTATCTGATTATGATTCCTTTGTCTAGGGAAAACTCTGTTAATAAGGTGGAAGAAAAGTAAGATGCATTATAAAAAAAAAGGACGAAAGGCACACCGAACCTTGTGATAAGTTGTTGTTCTATGAATTGGATCACCACCTTTTCATTCACATGAGTCAGAGGGATGGACTTCACCCATTTTGTGAAGTAATTTGTGGCAGTTAGTATGTCTCTATGTTGTTTTGAATAACTCGGTGTAATTTCTCCTATGATATCTAACCCCCATTTCTTGAATTGCCTGGAGACGGCCACAGGTTGGAGCGGGGCAACTGCTCTCTTTTCCCTCCTTGCACTTATTTGACACGTCTTATAGTTCCTAGTGTATGTATGAGCATCCTTGAACAGAGTAGACCAATAATAGCCAACTCTCAGTATTTTATGAGCAGTGGTGTTTTCTGTGAAATGTCCACCCGCAGGACCATCATTGAGCTCCTTCAGAACTTTGTCTGCATCTTCACGTTTGAGACATCTTAAAAGTACCCCATCATAATTAACATGGAAGAGCATTGGATTTATGAGGTGATATTGTGCATATTTCAACCTAAGGGCTCTCCTTTCCTTAGGTTTTAGGTTTTCTGGGCAAGTTCCATGATGTAGGAGATAATTCAGTTTCTCGTACCAAGACTCTTTCCCTAGGGAGATGTATGAAGCTTCACCACACCATAATGTCAATTCATTCTCCCATATGGGGTCTTCATTTACTTGGTCCTGGGCTTCAGCTACCAGTTTTCATAACCCTTGTCCTTTAACCATCTTAGCAGGTTTTATATCGAGATGAAATTCTTGGACTATCGCCATCCAATTTCCTCTTCTTTCCCCCATCTCCTATTGAGTGAATATGGATTAGACTGCAGGGTGAGGCACTATGACCTTGGTATTATTCTTTAGGATGTAAGTTCTAAAGTGTTTCATTGCCTTGTATACTGCATAAGCATACTTGTCTATAGCATGGTAATTTATTTTGGCCCCTTGGATATTATTTCTCATAAATGATATTGGGGCCTCGTTGTTGTCATCATCCTTCCGAGTCAATGTTGCAACTAGCGATTGGTTGGAGGTAAAAGTATAGAGGAAGAAATATTTGCTAAAGTCGGGACTTCAAAACATTGGGGCTTGAGATATTGCAATCTTGGTATTGCTGAAATCCCTTTTCCGTTCATCGTCCCACTTAAACTCAGCATATTCATGGATCATTTTTTGTATGGGTTTGATTGTTTCAACGAAATTGGGGGTGAATTTCCTCAAAAAAATGATTTTTCCAAAGAATGATTGCATAGCCTTTTTGTTGTGGGGTAATGGAAGCTGAGATATAGCCCTAATCTATTTTGGGTCTATGTGAATTCCCGCTTGAGATATAATGTGGCCTAACAACTTACCTTCCTCGACACCAAAAATAGTTTTCTTAGGGTTTAAGGATATACCGTATTTCATACACCTTTTGAAATTTTGGGTTAAATATTGGATGTGATCTTATTTGTTCTTTGAATACACAGTGATGTCATCCAAATAGACTACTACACATTTGTTGATTAGTCCTCAAAACGCTATGTCCATGGCCCTTTGGAAGGTCGTTTATAAGTGAAGGTTCCCCATTTGGTTCGGAAGGTAGTTTTAAAAAATCTTCTTCTGAAACTACAACGTGGTTGTAACCTAAGAAACCATCCAGGAGGGAGAAAATCTCAGAGCCTAACATGGTCTGCAAGTCTTGCTCCATTGGTGGGATTGGGTAGTTGTCCTTTTCTGAAGCTCTGTTGACGTTTCTAAAATCTACACATAGGCAGATCTCCCCAGACTTTTTCCTTACAGGAACCAAATTTGCTACCCATGCAAAGTGTCTAACTTTGAAGATAATTTTGGCATCTAGTAGTTTCTTTAACTTCTGACACATGAGAGGTTCCAGGGATGGGTGGTACTTCTTGATCTTCTCTTGGAAGGGTTTCACTTTAGGTTTTAACGGAATAGTGTGTTGAAAGATACGAGTGTCATAAGTTTTTAGATATCAGTAGGACCATGCAAAAACATATTGATATTATTTGAAAAGTTTGAGATAGGCATTCCTTTCCTCTTTAGATACTGTCTTGCCGAGATTTATATTTTTGGGGTTTTCCAGGGTTCCTAAATTTATAGTTTCATGCATGGGACAAGAACTCCCCATCTTTGTGTTTTTTTACCCTTTAAATATTTCCCTTAGGTCAAAAAGGTTTTCTAAATTGTCTATTCATTTCGGTATTGTGTGAGACCTTGGTTTGTCAGTCGGTTAATCTGTATGAGGATCTGTTTCTACTGTTTGTTCCTGGAATATTTCATCGTCAATAGCCAAGTCTTTAAAATTATCCTGATTAGTCAAAATTTTTATGATCTATGCATCTCCTTCAAAGACCTTCCAATTAGAAATATTGTTGGGCACCGACGGTTTGTAGAGTAGCTCCACAGTGGACCAGGAGGCTTCATAATATTCTAGAGGTGATAGCCTTGAGGCAGCGGTGGCCAAAGAATCTGCAAGAATGTTCTTTGTTTTGGAGATCGATGTAACATTGAAGGCTTCAAAATGCTCTATTAATCTGTGCACTTCCTGTTGGTAATTCTTCAGGTATGGAGAGTTGCAATGTATAGAGTTCCTTACTTGTCTGACGATGATTTTAGAATCTTCGAAAACCTTCAATTCTTTAACATTTAAGTCTATGGATTTCTTTAGCCCTTGTACCAAAGCTTCATACTCAACAATATTGTTTACGCATTCTAACTCTAGTCTATAGAATAGGAAGTGTCATTTACCTTTTGGATCAATGAGGATGCACCCTACCCCTGACCCTTCTTGCAATTTAGATCCATCAACGTATAAGGTCCAAACTTGTGGGAAAAACTTATCAGCTTCCCCTTTTTGTCACTTTCCTCCTTTCCTCTTGTTTTTTCCGTGATTTCTAACGCAGGTTCTTAACAAAAGAGGGTTTCCTTTGTCGTCGTTGAAATTTTTTCTTGAAAATTCATTTAAGAGTTTTTAGTAAGAGGGAAATCAGATGAGAGGGGGGAGAAATTCCCGAAATCAGAGTCACAAGAATAATTGCCTAGCATAGGGAAATCTGTCAATGAGGGTTCATTGAGGGTTTCTAAATTAGTGACAATATGTTTTAGATATCTTTCCCTATCAATATTAATCATGTTTGTGTGCCCCTTTAATGGCAGCCAAAGATGAGCCCAGTCTGTACTAAAGTATCTGTTCAACTTCTCAGACCAATCTCGACTTAATAACAATCCATAATCTTGTGGGATATCTACTATAATGATGTCAATTACTTTCACAAATTTAGGGCGTGTCGCTATTTAGATCATTACATCTTTGAGCCCTCCCGTAACCTTCATCTGGGTTTTTTCCAGTTGTATAACATGTTTACTGCTTTTGAGAGGGACTGTGTTTAATTTTTTGCAAATAGACAATGGCATAACATTAGAGGATGTTCCCGAGTCAACCAAACAATTATGGAGGTTTATGTTGAAGACTTTAAATGTCAAAAGGAATGGTGAGACAAAAGGTTTTCCCTTCTTATCTTCAGAGCAGGCATTCATAGTTGGTTTATTCCTTAGATCTGTGGGAGTTAGATTTCCTCCTTGGTTATTGCTTGTTGCAAGACCTTCTACTGATTTCGATGCTTGTAACATAAATTCCTTTTGCTAATGGATTCTACATATGTCCATGACCGATATATTTTCTTTCAACATTTTCAAGTCTTCTACTATGTTCTAGTATAGATTGGGTGATTCTCGTGTATGGACGGTTATAGGATTTCTTCGGGGAACAAAAGGTGTTTTCAGGTGATCGAGAGATGGTTTTTCTCCCTAATATTGGGCAGTAGTAAGATCGTTTGAGACAGGTTGACCTCTACTTCATGTTTGCACAACCAAGACCTCTATGGGTGGTTTTTGAACCTCAAATAGGTCATTGGAAGGCATTGGTAGGTCAGGGTCTCATATCAGCATGGTTGTTTCTTTTGGTGGATCAACTTATTTCTGATCAACTGTATTCATAACTGATCCACTTGATTGTTTTTTTAAGGAAACTTCATCTAGAAACTAGTTGGCCATGAAATTCATGGCATGCACCCATTGCGGGTAGTCTCTTTTAGATTGTTTCTCTTGGTGATAAGTACAGAAAGAGTCAGAAGCTATGTTTCATAGATCAATGTTTAAGTTGGTTGGGCGGGGGGGTTCAATTGCTTTGAACGATGCATTTCTTTGGAAAAAAGGTTTATAGGGCATGTGGCCTTGGTTCCCTTCCCCTGCACTTCTTTTCATGTCTATGATTTTGTTTGACAACTTTTTGAATGATTTGGATTTATGCAGGAATGCAACAGAATACACAATTAACCATGAATACAAAGGTGCAATGGAAATAACACTTCATTTCATTAATATCAAAGAACTAAAATTTGTTTACAGACAGATTAGAAATAAACTAGCTAGGGCTCTGGTAGCTTATCTCTGAGAAGAGATGTGGCGGCTATAGGCCTTTGAACTCTTTGTTCCAATGAGGCTCAAATGCCTCTATATTATTGAGAAATAATGGAAACCTGAAACATCCAAAAACCTAACCCTAGGAGATGAAACGTCAAAATATGGGCCTCGTTGGGGTAAATCAGTACATCAATTTCTCGGGGTCGTAACTTTTGCATACTATCTCTATTTGACACATATGATACATCGTTAGAAATATATATTCGAGGACTACAATTGTTGATAACAAATATCATGGTCCAAAATGAATGAATATTGACCGACCAATTGATGCCCAAAAAGCATTGTTTAGGGCCTCAAAATGGCTTCGAAAGTTCAGGACCTGAAAAACTGCCAAAAATAGTAAATTGTGCTACAACTAAGGAAACTGAAAAATTGAAAGAAACAATGGTGTGGGTCCAAGTGGAATAGGTGGGTGGCCACCAATATCCACCTGGATCATTCCTCCCATCTTAGGAATCAATGGTCCCCATTGCGTTGAGTTCCTCCATGATATGAGGAAACTTTTGTTGAACTTGGTCCCTGGTGAAGGAGTTGGCCTGCTTTGACAAATCGATATAGTTGGATCCTCTGTTGGTGGGTGTTCTTGATCTGTGTGTCCATAATCCGATCAATTTTGGCTTGTTCCATGCAGTCTGGGTTTAACTTTGTTGGTGTGAGTTGTTTTTCCATGTCAGATGTGTCCAATAGAGGTGGAAAATAAGGCCGAAGGCGGTCCACATTGAACACAGGGTGCAGACCAAGGAATGGTGGCATATTGAGCTCAAAGGAATTGTCCCCTACAACCTTGGTGATGGTGTATGGCCCATATAGAAGCTGTCAAAGTATGTTGTGGGGTCCAGCAAGGTGCTCCTTCTGCAAATGTAGCCACACTTTGTCGCCCACCTGGAAGTTGTGTTGCACCCGATGTTGATCATGTCGATGCTTGTACTTAGCATTGGCTCTGTCCAATATGGAATTAACTTATTGGCAAATGTGTTGAAAGTGCTTAATGAAGTTATTATCCTTGTCAGCTTCAGACTGGACATGAGCCAATTAAACCTCAGTAGATGCAAATGGTATGGCTACGTCAATGGGACATAATGGTTGGAATCCCAAGCCCATCTAAAAGGGTAAAAGGGGTTGTGGTCGGTTGAGTTTAGGAGGGCCTGGTTATAGCTATGTTATACATAGGGGAGGCTCTCATCCCATGTGCATGGATGCTTTGAGTTGTACATGCACAAAATGTGTATGATCATCCTGTTGATGACCTCTGTCTGGCCATTAGTTTGGGGATGGAAAGCTATGGACGTGGTGAGCTTGGTGTCCAGCATTGACCAGAGGCTGGACCAAAATGTACTGAGGAACCTATTGTCCCGATTTGAGATGATATACTGTGGGATCCCAAAGTGTACCCACACTCGTTCAAAGAAGATTTTAGCAATGGATTCTACTGTTATATTCTTTTTGTAGGTCTCCATAATGGCCATCTTCGAGAATCTGTCGATGATCGCGGAAACACAGTCGTTGCCATGCTTTGTAGAAGGAAGGCCCAACATGTTGTTACACATAAAAACTACTCATTTCAGTGATGAACTATTGTCATCTTTATAAGTGTCTCATTTTGACCACAAGTGTCGTAGACATCATACAGTTATCTTGCCTATGTCATGTCATGAACGACATCACAAAGAACACTTGAAGACACCCTCAAAGACTGTTTAAAGAAAGGGAAATCATTTGATGAAGAGTACAAAGAATTTTGCCTTGAGAAGACCACTTAAAATTTGTTTTTGAAGGGCAACGCTCCCCTACCCACTGTCAAGGAGAGATAGTGCTTCTTGAAAAGGAGAGCTAGTGCTTCTTGACCTCCTTTGGGGGAGCGTTGCAATTCTTTGCGCACCCTTTTGAGGGAGAATTGGCCTGTTTGAGGGAATCTTAGACTGTTGAGGAAAATCAGGGAGAAATCCCCCTCATCTCTGGAGTTAGTTGGATTTGAATTTGAGGTCAAGGTTGGATCTTAGGGAGGATCCACAACTGATGGAGAAATATCCTCAACCTATCCCAAGAACCTCTAAGGTGGTTAGGCCTATCCAAGATTATATAAGGAGGCCTCCTCATGGTGAAAAGGGAGGATGGAGAGATTGAGAAATACCTAACTTATGATCTCGTAATGATAGGGACATTGAAGGCATCAAACTTATGATCCCATAAGGGAGATAATCAGTGAAGCATAGTCATTTTGTTTGTGGATGATTTGAGCAAGGGTTTGGACCAGGAGAGTTGGGAGAGGCTATTGCATCTTCATCAAAGGTTTGTAAGTATCTCTATTGAGTTCTCACTATTACATGTGTTTGGCCTGTTTCTTTCAAGATTGTGTATGCCTACATGAATTTGTGTTTAATAGATAGATCTAGTTTTAAACTAATCATAGTAGGATAGGAAGCCTGTTTTGTCTTTGATTGGATTGCAGGACCTGTTGAAGAGCTTGGAGATCAGAGCTCAACTTGGACTGGGCGAGAACAAACATCGTAAAAAGGTACATCCTATTCCTCTCTTCTATGGATTAGCTTAAATAGGTTTAAAATAATGTCAGTGACCAAAGTTATCACCTTTTTGTCTTGACCTTAGTGATTTAGGCTTCAAGTGGAAATCCACTTGACCGTAGGGGGATTTTCTTGTAACAGAAATTGGCGACTCCACTGGGGAAGTGAACTTTCAGTTTTGGTTTCCTCCCTTGGTATTTTTCCTACCCTTTTCCCACCTTTCAGATCACATTTACTAGTTGTTCATCATCCATTACCCTTCTCCTACCTTCACTAGCAATTTCACCAATTTTTATGCATTTTGGGTGAGTTTTTGCATTTTTTTGGCTCTTTTTATAAGTTTCTGGGAGGACCAGCGCTCCCCCCCTAGGCCATACCATATTTTTACAACTCTTCCCTACAGTGTTTTAGGGAGCGTTGCAATGCTCTGTACCCTTGAGACAGGGAGTGCTAGTCTCTTTTTGGGATTTTTTCCCTTCTTCTGCTCCGTCTTTTGCAACCTATTTTGCATAGGTCTTTACCCAGAGTTTGTGGTTGGTTTGTGAAGTTGTTTGGATTGGTTTTTTATGCTTCTCACTCCCTATTGTATTGATTGGAGCTCAAAACCTTTTTCAGAAATGTGAAATTTCCTTTTCTAGCTGCTTGTTTTGTCAAGACAGTTTTCAGTGATTTCTCTTTCTCCCTGACTTTTCTTGGATTCTTCTCTGCATTTTCTTGTGTTCCTTGAATTCTTGATTGGTTTTAGAATCCTTGGTTGTGTTCTTTACAGAACAAGCTTCTACTTTTTTTCTTTCATACCTCACCGCCTTGAGTGCATGCTTTGTTTGTAGCCCTTTTTGCTTCGTGTCTTTTGCATCTGCATAGGACTCTTTCTCATGATTGAAAGTAGTAGAGCATCAAAGGATTTTAATATTCTTTATTTATACTTTAGAATAAAACAAATACCATAGTTTAATTCTTGTTTCTGGGTAGTGGAACTATCTTGCATTTGAAGTAGCGAAATTGCATGGTTTTTGGTGTTAGAAAAATAGGATCGCGGAGCAATAAAATAAAACAAATGCAGAAATAAAACACAAAAGATACACAATACAATAGAGACACAAATATACGTGGTTCAACCAGTGTGGTATATGTCCACCAAAGAAATTTCCAGTTCCTTCCTTTATTATTATCCAACAAATGAAGGGATACAACCTACAACAAACCCATTGTAACTTACTCTTCTTTCTCTCACAGTCTCCTATCTCATAATACAATATTCACCATAATGCATAGCCACAATACATTTCCCTCATAACAGAGGGTTTCCTTCTAGGGAAAAAAACCCTAACATAATTTCGACCATTAGATCTGTGACCTTATAATGAATGGTCCAAATTTACAATGAAATTATAATATACATCTACAAGGAAAATTTTCCTTTGGGGGCCCGCTTGCCCCCGGACCCCACAGAGGGGGTAACCCCCCTCTGCACTCCCCCGCATGGAAGAGAATAAATACTTCTGGGGTTTAATACTTCATGGGGTATAAAAACAGCTGAAAACACAAGACCTCTAAATTAGGAAGATAATCAGGCTCCACAACCAACAATCTTCCACTTGGAGACTGATCTGAACAACTCCACTGCTGTTGTATATGCTGGAATCTGAACCTTCTTGGACATGGAAAATTTCTCATCTTCATATTCATTCTTGAAGACCAACTGAAACTGAGAAGGAACTCAATTTCTCCTTGGTTACTCCCTTTGTTAACATGTCTGCAGGATTCTGGCTAGTGTGTATCTTTTCCAACTTCAAATGTCCATCTTCCATGGCAGATTGATGGTACCTCAACTTTATATGATTAGTCCTTGAATGAAAGGCTGAGTTCTTTGCAAGATGAATGGCACTCTCACTGTCATAGTGCAGCCTACTATTCTCCTGCTTCTTTCTGAATTACTCCATAAACCTATGTAACCAAATCATCTCTTTACTAGCCTCTGTAGAAGCAACATACTCTGCCTCTCTTGTTGAACCTTTTTGAGTTTTGAAATCCAAATTATTGTTGTTCTACCTATATTAAAAACATACCCTGTGGTTCTCATCATGTTGTCTTTATCACCTGTCATATCTGAATCAACATATCCCTGTAGAAAAGTGTTTGAACCTCCAAAACATAATGCATGAGTAGCAGTATCTCTCAAATACCTGAGAATCCACTTTACTGCCTCCCAATGTTCTTTACATAGATTGTTCATATACTTGCTCACAACTCCCACTGCATGTGCAATATATGGTCTTGTGCAAACCATTGCATACATCAAGCTGCAAATTGTTGATGAATAAGGGACCCTGGACATGTATTATATCTCCTCCTGTGTCTTGGGACACATTTCCTTAGTTAATTTTAAATGAATCGCTAAAGGTGTACTAATTGGTTTTTCATTCTACATTCTAAACCTCTCCAACACCTTCTCTATGTACTCACCCTGAGACAATGTCAATTTGTGATTTTTCATGTCTCTTGTTATTCTCATACCGAGGATTTTCTTTGCAGCACCCAAATCCTTCATCGCAAATGAATTAGCTAATTTCTTCTTGAGCACATTTATATCTTGCATATTAGACCCTGCAACAAGCATGTCATCTACATACAATAGCAAGATAATATAGCTTCCATTTTCTATATTTTTGAAATAAACACAGTGGTCAGAATGACATCTACTATAATCATGTTCTGTCATAAACCTGTCAAACTTCAAATACCACTACCTTAGATCTTGCTTTAGGCAATACAAGCTCTTCTTCAACCTTCATACCAAATTCTCCTTCCCTTTGACCTCATACCCCTGTGGCTGCTGCATATAAATCTCTTCCTCCAAATCCCCATGGAGAAAAGTTGTTTTAACATCTAATTATTCAATATGAAAATATTCTACTACCACAAGACTTAAAATAGTCCTAATTGAAGTCATTTTAACAACAGGAGAAAACATTTCATCAAAATCTATACCTTTATTTTGTGCAAACCCCTTTACAACAAGTCTAGCCTTGAACTTCTTTATTCCTCCATTTTCTTCCTTCAACATGTAAACCCATTTATTTTTCAATGCTCTTTTTCCTGTGGGCAACTAAACAAGTCCCAAGTATGGTTATTTACCAAGGAATCCATTTCCTCTTTCATTCCTTGCTCCCACTTCTTTTTGGTGTCTACCTGCATTGCCTCTTCATAACATTTTGGTTCACCAGAATCAATCAACAATAAATAATACAATGAAGGAGAGTATCGTTCAGGGTGTATACTTAACCTGGTAGATTTTCTAACAACACTTGCAGATGTTTGAGGTACTTGTTGCTCCTGTTGTTGTACATTTTGATTTTTTAGTTCCTTTGGAATTTATTTTTCAGTGATCTCATCAAGCACTGTGTATTTTTGTTTTTCTTTTTCCTGTTTCTTTCCCTGCAATTGATCTTTGTACATGACCTTCTTATTGAATATGACATCTCTACTCCTAATGATTTTTTTATTTTCATAATCCCATAAGCGTAACCAAAATCATTAACACAGTATCCAATAAAGGTACACTTCTTGGATTTTGCCTCAAGCTTTGTTCTATTTTCTTTATCAATATGGACAAATGCTTCACAACCGAAAAGTTTTCAAAAAAGAATAGTTTAACTTTTTTCCTATCCATTATGTCCTCTAGAATTATACCATCCAAAGAGCTTGAAGGTCCTTTGTTTATTAATTAAACATCAATATCTACAACATATGCCCAGAACTGTAAGGGAAAACTAGCATGGAATATCATATTCCTTGCACGCTCCATGATTGTCATGTTCATCCTTTCTGACACAATATTTTCTTGTGGTGTTCTTGGAACTATCTTCTCTCTACGAATCCCATGGTATGAACAGTAATCATCAACCTCCTTGCTGCAATATTCACCTCCATTATCTGATCTGAGACACTTCAAACTTTTTCCTGTCTCATTCTCAACCAAAGCTTTCCATTTCTTAAAAGTATCAAAAACATCATATTTTTTTCGAATGTAATAAACCCAAGTTTTTCTAGTTACATCATCAATAAAAGTAACATAATAACGAGAGACACCAAGAGATGATACCTGAGTTGGTCCCCATACATCTGTATGCTCAAGCTCTAACCTTTCATTCTTCTTTTCTTTTCCGACTCTGATAAATCTGACTCTCTTTTGTTTTCCATAAACACAATGCTCACAGAAGTCCAAATCAATTTGTTTAAGATCTAGAACTAAATTTATTTTTTGAAGTATCTGCATTCCCTTATCACTCATGTGTCCCAACCTATGATGCCACAGTGTTGTATCCACTCCAATAGAATCTAAAGAGATAGAAGAGTCAGTATTACCAGTACATAAATACAATGTACCTACCTTCTCTCATTTTGCTATCACCAATGATCCTTTGATGACCTTCCACGTCTTATCTGTAAATATGGATATACAACCTTCACTTGCCAACTTCCTTGTTGAAATTAGATTTTTCTTTAAATCTAGAACATGTCTTACTTCTTTCAACAACCATTGGTTTTCATTGCATTGTTTTATTTTTACCTTTCTCATTCCAACAATTTTGCATGGTGCATCATCACCCAAATGAAATTTTCCAAAATCACCTTGAACATAATCTATAAAATGTTTCCTATGGAGTGTGGCATGAAATGAAGCCCCTAAATATACTACCCAAGACTCAGAAATATTATCTATAGAAAGAATCAAAGAATCTTGTAACACATCACCTGTTACATTTTCTTCTTGATTTCTCTCATGCTATCCATCCCTTTGTTTCTTTGGAGCTCTGCAGTATTTCTTCAAATGCCTGCAGGGTAAGGACAACTATCATCAACTATCTCAATTACCTCAAAATCTGCAAATGTTCTTACTTCGTCGATGTCCACATGGACATGTTCCAGTCTGCCAAAGGGGCTTACAGCCTGCTGATTAGCCATCCTAAGCCTGATAGGGGAATAAATCAACTAAGGTTTTCCCATTAGTGCCCAAGTTTGCTTCATCATGGAATTGACTTCTGACCCTAATTCGAGGACCACATAGTCTATATCATACTCTCCTATTTGAGCATTTAAGTGTAACTCCTTATTTTTCCTTCTCTTCTTAGCTATTTGGTGTACCGCCTTATTCAGTAATGGGTCTATCTTTCCTAGCGCATGTTGTCTGATTAAATTCTGTAACTCTTGTACAACACTTTCATCCTGAATCAACTTAATGAAAGTATATAAAAATTCCATGAACTTGCTTACCTCTTTTCCTTCTCTTGGTGAAGCAGACTGATAAAATGCCTGAGGCATTCCATATTCTCTTACTTCTAGTCATGTCTTTGATGAAGAACCTTGATCTTCTTTGAACTATTTTCTTTCCTCCTCGAATATTTGTCTTTCTTTCTTTGCATCAAAATTTTGGGTCTTCTCTACAAATTTCCTGATTTCTAAGTCCTCTACAGTCTTCCCTTGGGTTAGTCTGTCTTCTCCTGTAGCAGCGCCTCCTCTAGTTATAAAAGTGACTCTAGGGTATTCTCCACGAGGTTCAACATATATCGTTTTCACTTGCGGGTTTTAATGAGGTCCTCGTCTTTCCTAAAGCTTAGCCAACAAAACAGGACAATATTCTATAACATGTTCAAACGAGATGCAATAGTTTCAAGTGGTGCACGTGTTCCGACAATCCCTTGCGAGGTGTCTTGGTTGTGCGCAGTTGTAGCAGATTATATGTCCTCATCCTTGAACCATACCTCCTCCTAATCCTCGTCCTCTGAATCCACCACGAAGGTTGATGTTTCCTCTCCCAAGGGAGTTGTACTGTGTAGTGTTTCCCTCTTGTTGTGCTTCACCTTGGATTTTATATATATCTCTTGACCTTTCATGCATGAGATCATAAGCCCTACAATCCCTATCATCATGTACCACAAACTTACAAAATGTGCAATATAAATTCGTGGGTGTCTGAACATATTTTTTCATGTAATAGCACTCACCATGGCGATGTCTATTTCAACATATTTCACACCAAGGTAAGGTGACTTGCTTCAAAGGGCTAGGAGCTCCTGAGGCCAAGTATTCATGAAATAGGGGGAAATGCTCCTTGTCATGGCCTTCTGAATTTCATCTGAAACACTAGATGTCTTCTCTTTTATCTTTTCCCTTGTCTTTCTTCATATCTTCAACCTGCAGAGACAAACTAGTTAGCTGACTCAAGATTTGACTCATACCTGAGCTAGATTCTCCCATAGTGGTTGATTCTAACTTCATGGCGATCTCCAACACCCTAGCCTACGAAGCAGTCTTTTGTTGCATCAGAGGAACTATGATGTGTGGTAACAAGGAAACAATTAACCACTCTTTTTTCTTCTCATCTGGGATTTAAAAATTAAATCGACCTGTTAAGGTCTTAAATCTTTGGTCGAATTCCCAGACAAGTTCGGCTATCTTCTGCTTGATCTCTTCAAGCTCTGTAATACATTGTGATTCTGAATTGGGTTTCCTTAACTATGTAATCAACACATTATTGATCTCATTTAGTGGCTTAGGTTGTGCAAGTCCTTAGACAATCTTCATGTACCATCTTAGTGCACGATCTCGAAGGGTAGTAATAAACTAGGTTCTTTTAATAGCTTTGTCGGTGCCATTTTTAATATTCCATACAGCTTCACATAGAAACCAATGTTGATCAGGATCTTTAGATCCATCTCCCCTAAATACAGGGAGTCTCATTTCATCTTCCATAGATATTCCTACGTTTCCTATCTGAGTATGTGGTGGACTACTAGTAATAATACTTTGAATGGTCTGGTAACTCTGATTACTTTGATTGCTTAATGTTGCTGAAACAATAGGAGGATTAATAGTACTTACTTCAATAGTTTGCGCAGTTCCTGAGGTTTCTGGCTTATCCTGACAAAGTTCTTCAGCTTCCTCTTCCTCTGTCCTAGTAGGTTCTAAATTCTCTTCATTCATCATATCTGCCTCTTCTCCACTGTAGAAACCCTCATCTCTACAGTTCTGCTTGAACAGGTTCGTAAGATGAACTTCTCTGAACACTCTCCCACTATGTGTATGTCCAGCCTCTGTATCATTGTCATTGTCTAAATTATTTAACATTAGCCTTTTTAATCCCGATTGATCTACTGTATCTTCAAGATGTTCTTATCATGCAATAGCATCTTGATTCTCAACTTTAGAAAATGTAAAAAATTTCCTCTAGGTCCCTTGAAGAAATATCTCTCAACTTGGCTATATGACTCTACTCTATCAACAACAAACTTGGTGATGTACCCTCCAATGGTGCTATCAAAACAATGATCTACTACTTTTGACATGACATTTTCAACTCTCTTGACCTTCTTGATCAACCCCGACATCCAAACTACAGGAGGTCTAGATCTGACCTCAAACTGGGTATCTTCCAACCTGGCTAACCACTCATATAGCTCCTGATGGATTCCTCCAAAGAATATCTCATGTATATCAGTAAAAATATGTCTCTCCAACCAATCCTTTGTACTAAGATTAGGGTTCTTGCTCTGGGCCTCAGCGAATTCTTTTTCCTGATCCTCTATCCACTTTTGAATCTTTGTCTTTGATGGAAACCACCTTGACATTCTCTCAAGAAATTTTTTGTCCCAACAACGGAACCATTTGTTGGCACAGGTGCAGACCCAGAGTTCATCTCCAAGAGTGAACCAACAAGCCCTAACTATTGGCCCTTTCTGCTACACCTGTGAAACAAATGTAGTCTCACCCGAAGCAGCTATGGGGGGGTTGGACGACATAGATGTCTACAACCAAGGGAAATGTCAAGTGGATCTAATACTAGAACAATACATCATGCATATATTACTTATCAACTTAGATCTAATTCACACAACTATAGATATGATCTAACACAACTATGCAATAACATTATATCAATGATAAAGAACAGAGAAAAAATCATACTCGACACAAGATATACATGGTTCACCTTCTCTCTAGGGCTACATCCACAGAACTGTGCTTTATAATATATTAAGATGAAGCTTATAGTTCTGATCTGTACTCTTAGCCAATAGATCTTCTCTCTTGTTCTCTCGACCTCTTCCCTTCCTGTGCACCCAGTTGTAGGACTTGATCTTCACACCCAACTGAAGATATTGCAATACTAGAAGGCTCTTGTACTCAACTCTTCTCTCTCTCACAACAATAATCACTCATATAAAAAAAATAAAAATAGATCCAACAAAATCAAACCGACCCTCTTCCCTCATATAGGTTCTTATTTATACATTACAATCACTCACCAACATCCTTAGGTTGAAACCTAGGTGTCAAAACCCTAGATACAAAAAACTTAGGTGTCTCAAACCCTAGGCCAACTTGACTTGCATTTTCAGGGCTTCACCAACCTGTCTTTCCTTCCTTCTTGCGCAGTGCTCCCAAGCATATAACAGTGGCTTTTTCTGCTTGTTTATTTGTCTAAGGTCCTCCTTCCTTGCTGACCTGTCATCCTTGATCTCCTCGTCCAACAACTTTCTTTCTCAAACTTCGCTCTATCTTTTCTTCTCTTTTTCTCACTTCAACCCAATAACAGTCACTGTGTGTTCTACGAAGTTTTCATTTTTCCTTTTCTTCCTTGATATTTGCTTTCTTCCATAACCAAGGGCCAACAATCTGATTCGGAGTGCTAAGTGCTAAGTGGTTGAAGTGCTTAATCTTTTTTGTTACCGTGCTAGATCTATCTTAGATATGTTTTGCGATGTTCATAAGGTGAATAAACTAATGTATGTCACTTCCTAAGTGTTAACATAATACCCTGCAAATTTTTAATATCATAGACCTATTTCCCAACTTGGTTATAGATACCTGTGTCCTGTAACCCCCCCTGCTTCTACCTCGGGTGAAACTTTGCTTGCCTCATAGGTGTTAACAAAAGAGTCAATAGATGGGGTTTTGTTGGTGCGATGTTAAGCGTTGAACCCTGGGTCTGCCCCTGTGCCAACATTGATAAAGAGTGATGTGGATGGTATGTATTAGTGATTAAAGGCATCGTTGTAACATAAAAAAAATCGTCAATTTTTTTCAGCACTTACATGAAACCCACCAATTTTCCGTCACCTCAAAATTTCAACCTATCAAGTATTTTCCATTATATCTTTGTGGTACTTAAAAGAACTATGTTTATCTTTGTGTGATAATGATGTCGATTTTGGTCTTGCTTCGAAACTAATCCTTTTATTAAATTCTATTCTCATACCTCAACTTTTATTAAAGTCTATTCTCATACCTCAACTCTAGCTCAACCCTTTATTATGGTAATCAAGTCCAAAATTTTGGCTAAGTCTTTATTTTATTCCATCATTTGGAGCCAAAAATAATTATTATTTGAATGGGTCTTTTTATTAAAGACTTGATTTTAAATAATAATTAAAACCTAAAGCATGTGTGTTAAAATGCCATAAGTATTATTTAAAACATATATACTCATTTCCTTTGATACATGGGCTTTATATCAAAGGATGGTTACATGGTTCTTATGAATCTGTTTCCTTAACTTACCAAACTTACCATTCCTATCCCAAGTTAAAATGTCTTCAAACCATGTGTATGAGAGATAAAATCCAATGCATAACCAAAGTTTCAACACGTGAAAATTCAAAGATTCCCAACACCTATAGAATCATGCATGCAAACACTTGTCAAAATTTCAAATGATATATCAAGTGAATTTTCTATGAAATTCCATGGCTTAATAAATGTGAGATATGATTGTAATGGTAAAAAATTGAGAACTTTTAATCAGTATCTCTTTCAAACTTGAAAATTTATGCTTTCCTAGTGTGTGGAAGTATTATCAAGTGAAGAGGTCAGAATAATGAAAGATTTGAAATATGTAGTAGGACCAACTATTGTTGACAAGCACAAGGTTTTAAACTTTCTACCCTTGATTCTGAAAATTGGTTCTTGGGTTCATATTTCAATATGCAAAGGTGACTTGGTGGAAAATAAAATTTAAACAGATATCAATGGCTTCGATTAATTCCCCCCCCTAAAGTTGCACGAAGGATAAAAATGAAGGCGGGGGGGGGGAGAAATAAAAAACAACGGTTTTATTGGAGTGAAGTGGAAAAAATTTGTTCATCCCCCACAAAAGTTTTCAAAATCATTAAGGGACCTCCCCAAAATTGTTGTGGCTCATTGATTTAGAGGATGTGTGTATGATTAGATTGGACATCTAGTGAATTCAGTGGCTTTATTTTCTGAAGACACTGGCACCAACATTTCTGCCCTAATATTCAAACTTGACTACAAACTTGTTAATCCAATGAGGGCATACAAAGGAGGTTCAAACACCTTTGCGATAGTTGGGCTCACTTCCAAGTCTCTCCACATTTATTTCAAAACTTCTAGTTGGAGTACATGAGCATGTTTGAGATACAATAGAACTCGATGCTTCAACATATAAAAGTAAACATTCTTTACTAGAGAAGGCTTTATGTTCAACATTGCCTAGAAAAAGGAATGAGTTATCCAGGCGTAAATGCATGGATATGAATTTATCAAGGGTACACACTTTAATAAATAATGATGAAAGTAGTAGGAGCAATGAGAGTGATGATCATTTCTCTGACATGGATATTGATCCTAGATCTTGGAAGCTGAAGAGAAAGAAAAGAGAGTGTGAACCTACTTTGGATGAAAATTCTTTACATCAAACAAAATATAAGGTGGAATTGCTTGTACAATATGAATATTTTTCTATCGAATGTCTTGGTACCATTGATTCTTGACCTACATATCATGATGGTTTCCATATATGTCCTATAGGATATTGCTCCACTTGGAATGATACATTTACTAGGTCATTATTTACATCTGAAGTGATTGAATAATGTCCCCATATTAAATAATGTATTTTGTTATTTTATGAAAGGATAGAGTGCCCAAACAATTAAAAGAGGTTGGAGTGCCTAGGAAATCTAATTTTATGATCATTATTAATAATAAAATAAAATGTTGGCTGCTAGACGGAAAAGGACAAGAGTTATAGGGGGCTAGGATTCCATGAGACAAGGGGATTAAGGTGCTAAGTATTTTTATTATATTTTGTTTACCCATAATTACTTTAATGGAGACAAGTGGTTGCATGAGCTTCTTGGGGAAGGCCACATGGTTCTTTATTTATAAGTAAATATATAAACCCATATTGTGGGTTGTTTTGGGGTTCTTCTCCATTGACACTTTCACTCTGTCATTCATTGTTGCTCATGTATCATTCATCGTTAATTTTGGTTCTTGGATTGGGAGATGGGGGGGGAGGGGAGAATTGTTGAGGAAGAATCCATTGATTTTTGGTTGTAGTAATGGATGGTGTATTACAACCATGAATTAAGGCTTGCATGCTTGAGATGCATTGGCATGTACTAAATTTTATTCATAGCTACGAGTCCTAAGAGTCCCGACATGGAAATTCCTGACCATATGCACTGGAGCCCTAGAAGGAGGTGGACATCCCGAGGGACTCTATGGAAGATAAGGGGGGGCATTCTCTTGGGTTGTGCAATTTGGAGAGAAGAGAGATGGTGTACTTTTGATTTTTGTGTTTTGAGAAACCTAAGAGAGATTAACTGTTGATTGGTTTGGGAAGTTGAGTGACACCCTGTAACCGTCCTTGTGGATTCATAGCCCTGGATTGGGGGTGACCTGTTGTTGAGACTTGGAACAATAACGTATATGGTTGGATGGAATGTCCTTGGTTTACAACTAGGTGGTGAACATTTTTTGATTGAGGTAAGTTCTCTATGTCATGTATTTCTTTGGGTGTGTATTAATTATTATCTCTAAGATTCATATTTTATAATATGCATGCTTGATGGTTATTGTTGGCATGGAACTATATTCATTTCCTTTAAGTTGTAGCATGAATCTTGATTAGTGCATGTGATTTTATCATGTTTCTTTCATGATTATCTATAAATTAAATGATATCATATTTCAAAATTTGTTTTGAGGTGAGTTTTTGGAATAACGTGCTCGACTTGTGGGTGGTTAGGCACATTACAAATTGGTATCAAAGATTTTGGTTCAAACACTAGACTGGTATGGGCTGCAATGAGTGTGAATTTGAGAAATTCATTGTGGTAGAATTTGATGTAGGAAAAATTGGGGGAAAACAAAAATATTAGAGAGAAAGATCCTTGAATTCGTGAGCCAATTTAAGTTTTAAATAATTCAGACTATCTAAGAAGTTTAATGGATTCGATCTGTAGAGTTGCAGAGTCGAATTCGAACTAGAAGGTAGAGAAAAAACATATTTTAATGGTCATTGTAGCATGAAGCAGAGTTCAGAGAATAGACGGATGAGATCGTGTTCGATCTTGAGATCAATGACCCAGATTCATTCTTGAAAATTTTAAAAATCCTAATGTTTTCAAAGTTTGACAAAGTTACCATATCAATGACTAAGATTCATTTCAGTGATTTGAAAATGAGGAAGATCAACGACCTAGATTCACTTGGGTTTTGGTCGAAAATTGCTAAGTGTTGAAATTCGTCAACAAAGACATCTCTAATCGTCGATGGTCGATGGTCGGGGATCGAAAAGTTTGGCGAAGTATTGAATTTCATCCAATTGACATTTGAGATCGTCGATGGTATATGGTCAAGGATCGATGAGTTCGACGAAGTGTTGAATTTCAGTGAAGGGACATCTTTGATCGCCAATGGACGATGATCGAGCATCGATAGACTTTGTGGTATTGTTTGACAAAAATTCTATAATATGCATAATTCTAACAAAATGGTTGCTTGCACATTTTGAAGAATTAGGGAGTATAACCATATCAGTTCAAGATAATAATTCATATTCAAGAAATGGATGAAGGGGAGGGATCCTTCATTCATGATAAATAAACCAAAGGTAAAAATATCAGTGTTGGTAATGTCGAGACATAATCAAATGGGCACGAGAACAAATGGGAACAAGAAACATTGATAGAGACTGAGAGAAGACTGAAAATAGAAGTGCATAGTTACAAAAAAGATAATGAGAGGTTGATAAGAGAACAAAATTAGATAAATTTTCAAGTGATACAAAGCCTAAATCAGTTGCATAGGCAAGCAAAAAATGGATCAGACTCAAGGCAGGAGGAAGAAGGAAGATATCATGAAAGAAGAGATAACTATAGAAGCTATAGTCATTAAAGAAGTGCTAGAAGAACTCATAGATATTACTAACCTCCTTACTCAAAAAGGAAAAATTATGCATCTCAAGACTGCATAAGCAATTTACAATTGTCTCATGTTAGGCACCAAAGAAGAAGACATAAATTGGACAGTTTGCAAGGAGAGCTGAGGAAGCTTAAGTCACCATCCTTTGACAGTGAAAGAGAAAGGGATGATGATGTTGAAGAATGGATACTTGGACTCATGAGGTATTTTCAATTGCATAACTACTCATCAAATCTAGAATCCAGAATTTCCACATACCATTTTCATGGAAAATATGTTATGTGGTGGGATTGGTTGAAGCAAGTTGAGAAAATTAATGAGAGAAGGATCACTTGGAGATAGTTCAAGAAATATTTTTAGAAGGAGTACCTTTCATAGCACTTCTATGACAAGAAGATGCAATATTTCTTTGAACTAAGGTTGGGAAGCATGACCATGATAGAATATGAGAAGAATTTCTTGTGGTTGTTGAATTATGTAGGATTTATCAAGGATGAAAAAGTGAAGATACAAAGGTTTTTAAGTGGACTTCCATTCTTTTATAAGGAAAATATTCAATATGATGAGCCCAGGACTTTGAAAAATACCATTAGGAAGGATAAGTACCTATATGAGCAAGGAAAGGGAAAAGAATCCACGTAGAAATATTAGAAGGATAAGAAGAAGGAGAAATTTGATCAGAGGAGAATGAGATTCAAACCTCCTTTCAACATAAACAACCCTAATAAAAATTAGCAAGATCAGTTTGCTAAAGATGAATCCAAGATAAAATACTCCTTAGGGAAAAGAAGAAGACCACCAATCCAATTTTACGGGTGCAAAGAAAATCACCTATACAAGGATTTCCCTCACAAAGGAGATAAAGCAAAGACCATACACAAAATCCAAGAGGATACAATAGTAGATGACATGGACATAATACATGCAACCTTAGAATATAGACATGCAGAGTACCAATCCAATATGATTGAAGTGGAAGGTAATATCATTAATCATCCTATTGTTATTTTAACTGATTCAATAGAAAGCAATTGTAACATTGATCCTAAAATAGTGGATAGATTACATTTGGAGAAAAGTAAGCTTGAGAAGTCAAGATTGGTTCAACTAGCCATTGGAACCAAAATAAGGATCAATGATATGGTCAAAGGTTTTCCAATAATTCTTAATGGAGTGAATACTAATGTTGATATGAATATCACCCCATTAGGATCTCATGACATCCTAATTAGAATGGATTGGTTGGATCAACACCATGTTGTCCTAGATTGTCATAACAAGAAATTTACATGTCTTGATGAAGAAGAAAAACAGAGCACTATGCAAGGAATTCCAAGACCTATTTCTATAAGGGAGATTTTTTCCTTATAGCTAAAGAGATGTTTTAGGAAAGAATGTCAATTGTATGCAGCCCATGTGGAAGAGCCATAAAAGAAAAAAGGGCTAAGACTTTGAAGATATTTCGGTACTGCAAGAGTTTTAAGATGTATTCCAAGAAATACCAGGATTTCCACCAAAGAGGGAGATACATTTTTCTATTGATCTAGTACTAGGAGTTTCCCCGATATCAAAAACACCTTACATAATGAGTACACCAAAATTAAAAGAATTACAAATGCAGATGGAAGAATTGTTGAAGAAAGGGCACATACGTCCAAGTGTTTCATCTTGGTGAGCACCAATACTCTTTGTCAAAAAGAAGGATGGAACATTGTTGATGTGTATTGACTTTAGACAGCTGAATAAATACACAGTGAAGAACAAATACCCTCTACCCATAATTGATGACCCCTTTGATCATCAAAGAGGAGAAAAGATATTTTCAAAGATATACTTGAGATCTGGATACCATCAGGTAAGAATCAAGGAAGAATACATGAATACGAAAACCTTTAGAATCAGGTATGGACATTATGAATTTGTAGTGGTTCCCTTTGGACTGACCAATGCACCGACTGTATTTATGTGCTTACTGAATGGCATTATCAGAAATTATTTGGATAAGATTGTCATTGTGTTCTTGGATGACATAATTATTTATTATAAGTCTGAGGAAGAGCATGAACATCACTTGAAATTGGTGTTGCATGTGTTGAGAGAACATCAATTGTAGTCCAAGATTAGTAAGTGTTCTTTTTACCAATATGAGATCCATTATTTGGGTCACATTATTTTAGAAGAAGGTATAGTAGTAGATCTAGAGAATATTGAAGCTATTAGAGGATGGACAGTACCCAGGAATGTTTTCAAAATCATATCATTTATGGGATTAACTAGATACTACAAGAGGTTTATAGTAGGGTTCTATAAGATTTATCATCTCATCACTTCTTTACAAAAGAAGGGAATCAAATTTGAATGGAAAACAGAGTGTGAATGGAACTTTAATTTGTTAAAGGAATTACTTACTAGTGCACCTATTTTAAATATTGTTGACTCAAATGAGAATTTTTTGGTATGTATGGATGCATTCAAGGAAGGACTTGGTAGAGTCCTCACTCAAATTAGACATGTAATTAGCTATGAGTCTAGAAATCTTAAAGAACATGAGAGGAATTATGCCACACATGATTTGGAACTTGTTGGCATAGTTCATGCACTAAAGATGTGGAGGAATTATCTCATGGGAAATAGATTTTAATTAAGGACTGGCCATAATGGTCTGAAATATGTTTTTGAACAACCAAATTTGAATGTCAGGCAAACAAGATAGCTGGAATTTTTAAGTGACTATGAGTTCTACATCAAAAATATCAAGGGAAATGCAAATAAGGTTGTTGATGCACTCAACATAAGATTACATCTCATGAATGCTACAACTATTAGTATGCATCAGTCAGATTCGAAGAGCATAATTTTAGATGTCGCTATTACAGATCAAGATTACCTACATGTAAAAGAAAACCTATAGCAGGAAAATGTACAGTAGAAAATTAAAGAGTATGATATTAAGGAAGATGGATTACTTATGCATAAGAATATAATTTATGTTCCTATTTCTGGAGAACTTAGGAATTTGTTGTTAAAGGAAATTCATAATGTTCCATATGTTGGACATCTCGATTACCAGAAAAAAAAATTGTGGTAGTAAGAATCTGATTCTTTTGGCCTGGAATGAAGAAGGATGTTGTTGATTACATTGTCAGCTTTATGGAATGTTAGAGAGTAAAAGTTGCGCATAGACACCCAATGAGTTTGGTTAAACCATTGCCTATTCCAGATTAGAAATGAGAAGTGGTAACCATTGATTTTATAACTAAGATTCCCAAGACAACAAGGAAACATGATTCCATAATGGTAGTTGTAGACAAATTGACAAAGATTGTTCATTTTGTTCCTGTGAAAATGACTCATACAACAACTAATATTGCAGAAATTTAAATGAGGGAAATTGCTAGGTTGCATGGGATACCTAAGGAAATTGTCTCAGACAGAGATACAAAGTTTACTTCAAATTTCCAGAGGGGTTTATTTAAAGGATTTGGTACAAATATAAATTTTATCACAACATACCATCCACAATCATATGGGCAGATAGTGAGATTCAACAAACTGATTGAGGACAAGTTGAGAATGTATGTGATGGATAAGCCATCTATGTGGGAAGATTACTTGCATTTGGTTGAGTTTGCCAAATAAAAATGGGTATCAAGCTTTATTAAAGATGAGCCCATTTAAATCTTTGTATGGTAGAAAATGCAATACTCCAATGAGTTGGGACAACCCAACAGATAAAGTAGTACTTGGGCCAGAATTGCTCAAGGGTATGGAAGATCATATGGTTAAAATTAAACAGAATTTGAAGGCAGCACAAGATAGACAGAAAATTTATGGAGATAAGAACAAAACAACTAGAGAATTTAAAGTTGGGGAGCATGTGATTTTGAAATTGAAGTCCAAGAAGAGCTCATTGAATTTGGGTAGTTGTATAAAGCTAGCATTCAGATTCTGTGGTCCATTTGAGATATTGGATAAAATAAGGTGAATTGCATACATGCTTGCATTGCCTGCTTCCATTTATGTGCATAATGTATTTCATATCTCTTTTTTGAAAAAGTATGTACATGATCCTAACCATGTTATTGATTGGAATTTGATCCAGGTGGGTCGAGAAGGAGAATTTCAGGCCCAACTAGTGCACATATTGGACAAAAAAGTCAAAATTCTTTGAAATCGAGTCATATAACTAGTAAAATTTTAGTGAACCTGCTACGGTCCCGAAGATGCTACTTGGGAGAATGAATATGCCATGCAAGCAGAGTGCCCACGACTTTTTGAATAAATTTTGAAATTTTGATTTTTGTTTTGTATATGCATTGAGGACATTGCCAAAATAAGGGTGAGGGGAATGTAATACCCCAGTTTTGAGTCCCTATATTAAATAATGTATTTTTTTTATTTTATGAAAGACCAGAGTGCCCAAACAATTAAAATAGGCCGGAGTGCCTAGGAAATGTAATGTTGTGATCATTATTAATAATAAAATACATTGTTGGCTGCTAGAAGGACAAGAAAAAGAGTTATAGAGGGATATGATTCCATGAGAGAGGGGGATTAAGGGGTTAAGTATTTTCATTATATTTTTTTTACTCATAATTACTTTAATGCAAAGAAGTGGTTACATGAGCTTCTTGGGGAAGACCATGTGGTTCTTGATTTCCAAGTAAATATGTAAACCCATATTGTGGGTTGTTTGGGGGTTCTTCTCCATTGACACTTTCACTTTTTCATTCATTGCTGCTCATTTTTCATTCATCATTCATTCTGGTTCTTGGATTGGGATATGGGAGGGTGAATTGTTGAGGAAGAATGCATTGTTTGTTGGTTGTAGTAATGGCTGGTGTATTCCAACAATGAATTAAGGCTTGCACGCCTGAGTGCATTGACATGTACTCAATTTTATTCATAGTTGTGAGTCATGAGAGTCCCAACATGGAGATTCTTGACCAGATGCAATGGAGCCCTGGAAAGAGGTTGACAACTTGAGGGATTGTGTGGCATAGAAGGGGGTCCATTCTCTTGGGTTGTGCGGGCTGGAGAGAAGAGAGATAATGTACTTTGGATTGTTGTGTGTTGAGAAACTTGCGAGAGCTTGACTACTAACTAGTTTGGGAAGTTGAGTGACACTGTGGAACTGTCCTTGTTGATTCATAGCCCTGGCTCGGGGGTGACCTACTATTGAGACTTGGAACAATAGTGGTTATGGTTGGGTGGAACGTCCTTGGTTTGCATCTAGTTGGTGAATGTTTTTTTCTTAAGATAAGTGCTCTTTGTCATGTGTTCCTTTGCTTATATATTTATTTATGTTGTGTATTAATTATTATTTTTGAGATTTGTATTTTATAATATGCATGCTTGTTGGTTATTGTTGTGCATGGCATTATATTCATTTCCTTTATGTTGTAGCATGAATATTTATTATTGCATGTGATGTTATGATGTTTCTTTCATGCTTCTCTATAAATTAAATAATACCATATTTTGAAATATGTTTTGAGGTGATTTTTTGGAGTAGTTTGCCCAACCTGTGGGTGACTGGGTACGCTACACAAACCCAAACCCAAATGCTTCAACTGTCATATTGCTTTTGAATTGCAAAAATATTCAAGATAATAATAAAGTTCAGGAATTTGATATAGGGTTTGAAACAATAAACGAGGAGAAAAATGAAATACAGATACTTCTTGCACATCCCAAGGATTTGATTTGTGCATATTTGTCCGCATTTGATCAGGAATTTACAACCAATAGTGCTAAGGGTTTTGGGGATGATATGTATAAACCTATTAATGATATAATATTAGTTGGAACTATTATCCTTGCAGGGGGGGAATGAACAAGGGAATTTTGATTAAAAAAAATCAGTTGAATACTACTTTGGGAAGTTTTGGGTCGAAAGTATATCTTTTTCTGAATATCGACAATTAATTTATACGAAGTTTGTTGCATCTTGACTAGATTTTTTTGTTGCATCCTGACTAGATATTTATAGGAGGTAAAACAAGTTACAACTTGTTTTCAAACATTCAATAGTAAAATAATTTTCCCCTACAATTGTTCCAAATGGTGTTGAAGCAAAGGAAAATTTAGGCTCATTGAACAAGATTTGTAGTTCTACTGTCCCTAGAAATATGTTAAATGATATAAATATTAAAAGCGATCTGATAAATTATTTCATGGAGTTGAAAGAGTGGTTGGAGTAATACATATTTGGGTTGTATTTTCCTTTTGTGCAAGAATGTATCAAAACTCTTTTTGGTGCAAATAGTTGTTTGGAATATGAATTCTTGACAAAGAGGAAGTACTATTTGGCTTCTCAAATAGTTGGAAGTGGTAATATGATCCTTCAAAAGAAAAGTTCATATGAAGTTGATGAAATTAATGAAGAAACCATACATGATCTACTCGGACAAACAAAAAAGGATAGGAAATAAATGTTAACTGGGTCAAGGAATATTGAGCAACAGACTGCTCCACCTCTTGGTCAACCTTTTGTAACAAGGTTTTCTGTAGAGTTTGTAGGAGATGTAATATAGGTATGGGAATTAATTTGGCACTTTCATAAAATTCTTGGGCTAAAAAATAAAGAATTGTTATGACAACTGGTAGAATGTAACACAAGGTACTAGAAGGTTGTTAGAATATCTCATGCAAACAACAAGATTGCATTCCTCATTATTGGGAAAAAGTCTATTTTTAGACAAAATTGGATAGTGAGCTACCTTAGATGTCAATTCTATAAGCCAATGCTCCTTTTTATAGATTGGTTCCATATTTGAAGGTTCAAGCCAACATTCAACAAAGATAAAGAAAGGATCTGCATACATTTTTAGGGGGCTAGGTTAGGAAATTTTTGGCAACAAAGGGACTACGTTTTTCTTTGTAAATATTTGAGTCAAAGAAATTTTGTATTGGATTCACCGCTTATTTAATCAGATCCATTTTTTCTTTCCTATTTAATATTTTAAGCTTCTCTTTAATTGTCATCTCTATTCTTGCTTTATCATTATAATTTGTAGTAATTTTACATGTTTTAAAGATGACAATTTGGTACAAACTCCATTGTCATTTATGTATTTATAAATACATCTGCAAGTTATTTTCATAAGTGTTATGTTGCTAGATTCATGATTTATTCCTAACTCATACACTTATCTATTGTTGGATTCATTTAAATTCCCAGCAGAATCATTTTCCTCATCTTGGCTGACAACAAATTCCTTACTCTTTGTTAGACTAAAGATTTATTGTTCTTCTTTACTTCTTCTCACAAACCATTTATGAAAAATATTGCTTTGATGAATGAGACTTTGTTCCCAATGGATTAGGCCTCTAATCTCTAAAATTTACAATATTTATTTCAGTCAACTACCATTTAATCCTTAAACTTTTTTTACCCATTTTATATCACTTATCATTCAAATATAACATTCATGAGCTTTATGATGTGAGCTAATGCTTAGTGACAGTGGGAAGTCAGTTGTCTTAATCTGATGAGGGAGCCCCCTCTAGTCCAAGAGACATCTTGTGGCATCAAGTAGGTTTTCAATATGTCTTGGAATTGTTACTAAGAAATCGAGAACAATCTCAAGTTACAACAAGTGCACCGATTACTTTACCACATTTTTTTGCAAAAAAAAATAATTTTAGTTTTTGATAAATACAAAATGGTTATATATCTGTGTGTTTTACAATTTAAATTTACTTGTGTGTGTGTGTGTGTGTGTGTGTGTGTGTGTGTGTGTGTGTGTGTTTGTGTGTGTGTGCCTAAAAATAATTGTAGGTGAATCATAGATGAAGATAATGAGCGTAGGATTAGGAGAATCAACAAAAGGTCAACATATACAACTTTGTACATGAGTGGGAGGCTAGAAGAAAAATAATTTAATTGACAAACTATAAATTCAAACCTCCATAGTTAAATTTTGTAGGGGTTTTTCTTTAATGCAAAGGAAAAAATGAAGGTAACTTTTAAGTGCATCTCATAATTTAGCACACATGCTTGATCCTTTTCCAGTCCCTCAACACTCTATCTTTTATTTCCTGCTCCACAGACCACTCAAATTTCTCCAAGATACCATCCTTTCCATTCCTGTAGCCATAGTAACTTGAGTCAATTCACATGTAAATTATATCATACCTAGACCTCATCTTCTTTTCCTCGGTGGGATTATAAAATAGCTCTTTGACATTGGGGAGGAATTTCATAGCCCTAAAGTATCTGTAACTGGGGCCCTTACCAATGGCACTAGGAACATCAACTTCCTTCCCTTCCAATTCCATCATATTGGCCCCTACTTTGATTTAATTAGGACCGCCAATCTCTACTATATGAGCTTCCCAATGCCCCTTTTTCTTGATCAACAAGAAAGGAATCCTAGTGGTTTTCTTAATTATAATATTATCTCAACCTAAAGAATGACCTAAGGCCCATATTATATATATAATAGAATTTAAGAATCACATTTGAAAAACAAATGATGATCCATAAGCTTCAATAGCATATCTTATTGCTAAATATCAACCATTTCCCTCACCTCGACGTGCTCCTCCATGAGATCCTCACTCATTTATTTTCTAAGAAGATCATATTTCTTCTTATCCACAACCATGTGCTTGTTCTCATTCTCATTAGAAGGGGGCATGTGGGAAACAAACTCTCTCTCTCTCTCTCTCTCTCTCTCTCTCTCTCTCTCTCTCTCTATTGTTGGTTTCTCTATTTGATAAGATCCCCGAGGTGAAGAAGACGAGGTCTATGTATGATATTTACAGGTGAATTGATGCCAATTATTATTTCTATAGGTGTTGGATTACTAAGAGGGGGGTGAATCAGTAATAGAGAAATTGAATAATTTTTAACCATATAATCCAAGTGTTATATCAATGTAGCATTATCATCCAATAAATGCAGAGTAAATACGAAATAAACAAATGAACAATCATACACATACATAGTACACCAGTGTTTTACATGGAAACCCAAAGCAAGAGATAACCACATAATGATTTTTCTTATATGTCTTGAAGAATTACATTCAATGGAAGCACCAACTTCCTTTGTTTTCAACTTCAACTAGAAGGAGGCTCCAACCCCCTTGTTTCTCAGGCTACAACCCAAGGGAAGCTCCAAATCCCCTATTCTCTGGCTACAACTAGAAGGAGGCTACAATCCCTTATGTTATTCGGCTACAACTAGAAGGTGGCTACAACCGCCTGTCTTTGCCCCCATCCAACCGCCCTGAAGTAGAAGTAGAATGATGAAATCAATGTCACACTATCACTGTGAGATATACCATTGTAAACCTGTACCAATAAACCTGAACCATGCATCAACCATGCATCAACCTGTACCTCAACCTGTAATCAACCTGTACCATAAACAAGTGCATCAACCTGTACCTCAACCTATAATCAACCTGTACCATAAACAAGTGCATCAATCATGCAACAACCTGTACCAAACAATCTGTAATCAAACTATACCATAAACAAGTGCATCCAACCATGTACCAAGTATGTACCAATTATGTGTCAACTACTCATCAACTATGACTCATCAATATGTACCAACATCATCAACTATACACCTCATGTATGTGCCAACTCATCAACTACTTGTCTCAACCATGTACCCAACATGTACCTTAACCAAAAGCCCTCATCAATTTCATCATCCAAATATGATTTGTAACTTTGTAATAAAACTGGTGTATATCATCACATACCTGCAAACCTTCCTTAACTTTCACAACAAGAGACTAGCATTTTCATCAAACTTTTCTTTAGTCTCACTTGACTAGTTTGGGATTAGTCAACAACTCTAACTTGAAATAATCATAACTATGTACCTATAATGAATGAAGATATGAAAATAGTACACAATGTTCTTCAGTTTTTTTTATGCAAATCCTCTAGGTGTCACTACTTGGAACCTCTCATAAAAGTAGTTATAGAAAAAATGGCATACCTTGTTGAATTCTGACTTATTCTAGAGAGCGACCTTGTAGAGCGTACCCCGCATGGAATATTTGTTGAATGGATATGAAAATGTTACAAAGAATACTAAAGACTATAATATAACCATATCATTTGGTCTTACTAAATTTGGAGTTGTTATGAATAAGTTATGACGTTTTTACTCGAAACACCTATTTTAGACTAGTTTTAGGACTAGCCACAAACCCTATTTTCCATGGAGTGTAACTCCAAAAATACAACGACCCAAAATACAAATTTTTTACCATAGATACTTGGATATGTTTCCTCAATGTCCTATCAATTTCACTTTTTGAATCATTCTAGAAAAAAATTGATTGCGAAAATGGTTATATGACATGTAAATAACATACCTTAGAAAACATCATCAAAATAATTTATCCTCCCTTGAATTTCAACCTTATTTTCTTCACCATCCCTCTGAAATTAGGCTTAGATATCCTTTAGTTACCTCAGTCACCTATATATATTCAATATTCTCAAGTGTGATGTAAAATGAGAGAGTCTTGCCTCTTATTTATACTCTCCAAGTAGCTTCCTTAGAAGCATCTTCTAGGTTACTTTGCCCACTTTCCGTATTTTAGGTTTAACCCACTTCTAATTTCTCCATTAAATTTATTATTTAAATCATTTATTTTGTATTCACTTTGAATTATAGTACACTCATCACTTCACTTTATTATTTACCTTCTAAAATATCTTAAACCACTTTGACTACTTTGACCTTTTGGGGCTTCTAGATGACATATGAGGGTCCTCCAACTTCGTAAGGCCATAACTCTCAAACCGTGAGGAGTAATGTGATGTTCCACATACAAAAAAAAATGGAATGACATATACTATCCATATAGAATAGTAGTACCTTCGAATATATTAAAACTCATACCATTATACATGAAACAACTTTGGGTACATTACCCAAACCTTTGTGCTATCATAATTCACTATTGGACTTTCTTCAAGGGTTGACATCAATGAAAACCAACCTTAATCAACAATATCCACCTTTGGCATTGATGAAAACACTTTGATGCAATATTGAAATCATTTCATGCAATACTGAAGTCATATCACTGATGCTCCTCCTGGAACCATGCCTCTGTCCTCTACATCTCTGTGACCATTTCTCCCCCTGAAATCATGCCTTTGTCTTCTGCATCTGATAAATCTCTCCCCCTTTTTCATCAATGACAAAGGTATCTTTCCATCCAGGGCTTCTCCCCCTAACTGAACTGTCCTCTTTATGGTGCTTCCTCATGTACATCTAAGACATATCAGATAAGCATTCAAAAACATTCATTTTGGAGTATAAATAACTCTGAGTCTCTAGTGAAGACACCCAAAGGATTCCCATGGAAGTGGTTTTGTAAATATGCATGCCACTTGTTCTTTTGTGCCCACATACTCAACTCTGATGTTCTTTTCTGCAATCTGTTCCTGTAGAAAGTGATACTTGATTGGAATGTGCTTTGTCTTGGAGTGCATCACCGGGTTCTTTGAGATATTGATGGTGCTTGTATTATCACAATCGATTGGAATGAGCTCATCATACTCAAACTGTATATATGTAAGAGTTTTTTTCATCCAAAGAACCTGTGTACAACATGATGTTGTTGCAATATACTCTGCCTCAGCTATAGATAGAGATATTGATGATTGTTTCTTGCTTAGCCATGATACTAAACACTCACCCAAGTAGAATGTTGCTCCACTAGTGCTTCATTGATCATCAATATAAACTTGCCAATCTGCATCTGTGTAGGCAATAAAAGATAGATCCTTTCCTTTTGGATACCATAATCCAAACTCTTCTGTTCTTTTGAGATGACTGAAAATCCTCTTCATTGCTAACACATGTGATTCCTTTGGTGCTTCTTGAAATCATGCCACCTGTCCAACTGCCTGCATTACATTTGGTTTGGATGTTGTCACATATAGTAGGCTACCAATCATTGACATGTATTGTGTCTGATCTATAGACTTTGAGTCATCATCTTTTCTTAACTTGCAATTGGTTTGCATGTGAGTGATAACTGGTTTGCAATATTCCATTCCAAACCTCTTTAGCATTTCTCTGATATACTTGGTTTGAGAAATAAAAATTCCTTGGTTTCTTTGACGTATTTGAAGTCCCAAAAAGAAGGATAGTTCTCCAAGTAATGACATTTCAAATTCATTCTGCATATCCTTTGCAAGTTTCTAGCTTAACCTATCATCATCACTACCAAAATAAATATCATCAACATAAACTTCAATTAATAAAATACTGTCTTGACTTACCTTGATGTAGAGGTTGTTGTCTGCACTTCCTTTTCTGAACCCTGCATGTTGTAGATATTTATCCAATCTAGAGTACCATGCTCTAGGAGCCTATTTTAGACCATACAAGGTCTTCTTTAATTTACACACATAATTTTCATTCTCTAACAACTGAAATCCTTCTGGTTGTTCAATGTAGACTTCTTCTTCAAGTTCCCCATTCATAAAAGTTGATTTTATGTCCATCTGATACACTTTAATATTTTTGGAGCATGCATATACTAAAAGCAATTAGATTGATTCCATTCTGGAAACTGGGGAAAATGTCTCTTCAAATTTGATTCCTTCAACCTACGCATATCCTTTACATACCAATATAGCTTTGTTCCTTGTAACCTGTCCATCTTCATTCAATTTATTCCTATATACCCACTTTGTGTTGATCACATTCTTATCCTTTGGTCTTGGAACCAATTCTCAAGTATCATTTTTCTCTATTTGAACCAATTCTTCATCCATGGCCTTGTTCCAAAATTAATCCTTGTTGGCCTCTTCAAAATAGGTTGGTTCAATTGTAGATGTGAGTGCTAGGTGCATTTGTTTTGGTGAATGAATTCTTCTTCTAGTCTCAACTCCTGCGTCTTTGTTTCTGATAATCTGATCTGAAGGATGATTCTTCTATACTTGTCTGTTAGGTGTTTTTGGAGTTACTTGCTGAAATTTCTCTTTTGTTTTCTGTTGGATCCTCTTCCTCTTTCCCTTCTTTTTCATCTTTTGTTTCTTCTTCGTAAAGTTGGTCCATTGATTCATTTTCTTCTTCCTTTAATTCTTGTCTCCCTGTTTCATCAATTTTTATGTTGATGCTTTCCACCACTTTGTTCAATCCCAAGTTGTAACACTTGTATGATTTTATTGTACTTGAGTAACCAATAAGTACTCCTTTGTCCACACGAGAGTCAAACTTTCCCATTCTGCCATCTTCTCTTTTGATGTAGCATTTGCTTCCAAAAACTCTGAAGTGCTTTACATTTGCTGGTCTTCATTTCCATAGCTCGTAAGGAGTTTTTTCAATGTTGTTTCTAAGAATTAATCTATTTTAAATGTGAACTTCTATAGGCACTGCTTGTGTCCAAAAAATATCTGTCAATTTGGAATCCATTATCATTGTTTGACCCATTTCCTGTAATGTCTTGTTTTTTCTTTCAACAACTCCATTTTGTTGAGGTGTCCTAGCAACAAATATTTCATTTTTATTCCATGAATGATGCAGTAGTCCATAAATTCCTTTGAAGTGAACTCTCCTCCATTATCAAATATCAAGCATTTGATTTTTGAATCCATTTCATTTTCAACCATTTCCTTGTAGATCTTGAAGTTTTCAAAAGCTTCTGACTTATTCTTGAGAAAGCAAACTATGGTCATTCTTGTATAATCATCAACTAATAACATAAAGTATTTCTCACCTTTTAAACCCTTTGTTGTAGTTGGTCCAACTAGATCAGTATGCACAATTTCCAGTGGTCTTTTCGTTGAATATTACTTTGATTTGAACCTGGTCTTTGTTTTTTTTCCTTGTTGACAATGCTTGCATAAAGTGTTGGTTGGTTTCGTGATCTAGGAAATTTCTCTGACTGCTTCTCTTTTGCTGACTTTGACAAGGTTATCGAAATGTATGTGACCCATTCTTCTGTTCCATAGCCAACTTTCATCTTCCTTTCCTAAACAACACTTTTCATTTCCAATTTCACTTAACACATATATGTTGCTTGAAGTTCTCACAGTTGTAGCAATCAATTTTCCTGAACCTTCTTTTATTATCTCACATTTTTGTGAATCGAAGTTAACTTTATGACCTTGGTCACACATTTGACTCACACTTAGAATATTATGTTTCATATCTTCTACTAGTAGAACATTTTCTGCTTTTGTATTCTTGTTCCCAATACCGACTGTGCCTTTTCCAATGATTTTGGTTGAATCATCATTTCCGAAGGAGACTGATCCATCTCTTTCATTTCGTAATGTAAGAAACCTATATTTATCACCTATCATGTGTTTTGAACACCCATTGTCAACATACCAACCATGTTTCTTCTGCTTAGCTTGTAGAGCGAGTGTGCATTCTTCATTGCTATAATGATCCTGTTTTCTTATCCATGTCCTTTTCTGAGGTTCCTGTCTCTGACTGTTGTTATTTTGTTGCGGTTGTCTAGGAGGGACTGTCATTTTGAAATCTTTGGCCATGTGTCCAAAATTGTTACATTTGTAACATTCCACTCTAGTGTTCAAAAATTCAAACCTATTGTAACTTCTTCTTTGTGTTTCACTAGGCCTTCTTGGATTACCCCTTTTTCTATGACTTTCAAAATTATTTTTGTTTCTGTTGTTATCTCTGCAATTCACAACTTTATGTCAAAATAATTTAAATGCATAACATAAACCAAAAAATATAGTTTGATACCTGAGAGTTGAATATCTTTTGAAAGGAGGTACTCTTGTGAATTATTCGTCTTCTTGAGGCCTATCTATTGGTTGTTGATTTTGAAATATGAATCTTCTCAATGGAAGGAAGGGGCAAGGATGGAGAGTTAAAATACCTCTTGATATTGGAGGATTGTATCTTTCTCTTGGAGTTTTATCCCTCCCTTTACATTTGGAAGTTATAGCTACCTTTGGAAGTCATTACTTCCCTTGAACAAAAACTATTGATTATTTCTCATATATTGTGCATGGTGTATTGTGGTGTATTGGTCTAACTCTTATACTATAGTTCATTTGTCATTGGATATAATTGAATGGTTTAAGTATAAGTTGAAAAAAGTTTTTAAATTGTACTTGATACTGATTCACCCCCCCTCTCAGTATGAACAGTTTTTACTCGAAACAATCGTTTTAGACTAGTTTTAGGACTAGCCACAAACCCCATTTTCCACGGCATGTAACTCAAAAAATACAATGACCCACTAGCTGAAATTTTTACCACATATACTTGGATATGTTTCCTCAATGTCCTATCAATTTCACTTTCTAAATCATTCTAGAAAAAAATTTATTGTGAAAATGGTGAGATGACCTGTAAATAACATACCTTAGAAAACATCATCAAAATAATTTATCCTCCCTTGAATTCCGACCTTCTTTTCTTCACCTTCCCTCTGAAATTTGGCTTAGATATCCTTTGTTTACCTCAGTCAGCTATAGATATTCAATATTCTCAAGTTTGATGTAAAATGAGAGAGCCTTGCCTCTTATTTATACTCTCCAAGTAGCTTCCTTGGAAGCATCTTCTAGGTCACTTTGCCCACTTTCCTTATTTTAGGGTTAACCCACTTCTAATTTCTCCATTAAATTTATAATTTAAATAGTTCATTTTTTATTCACATTGAATTATAGTACACTCATCACTTCACTTTATTATTTACCTTCTAAAACATCTTAAACCACTTTGACTACTTTGACCTTTTGGGGCTTCTAGATGACATATGAGTGTCCCCCAACTTCATAAGGCCATAACTCTCAAACCGTGAGGAGTTATGTGACATTCCACATACCACCAAAAATGGCATGACATGTAATATGCATATAGAATAGTGTTACCTTCAAATATATTAAAACTCATACCATTATACATGAAACAACCTTGGGTCTATTACCCAAACCTTTGTGCTACCGGAATTCACTACCGAACTTTCTTCAAGGGTTGACATCAATGAAAACCAACCTTAATAACCAATAGGGATGTCGATGAAGTTATATTGGAGAAATTCGAGAGGCCCACGGAGGAGGAGATGTGGGCTAGAGAACCGATGGAGTGGAATATGATCAATTATCTGAAGAGGGAGGCCAGATTGAAGGTCAAGAGAGAGGAGGTCACTATCATTAAGTCAACCACATTTGAGGAAGAGGAGGATGCAGCAAAAGAAATGGGAGAGTAGGACAAGGGAAACCAACAACAATGAGAGTGAGGGTTTGTTTCTCATGTGCCCCTTCTAGATGAGAAAGTGATCGAGTGCATGGTTATGGAGAAGAAGAAATGGGAGCTTCTTAGTAAATACACAAGTGAGCATATCGAGGAGTAGGTTAATGCCAAGGAGATGCTTAATATTCAATGATAAGGTATATTGGTGAAGCTTATGGATCATTAGTTTATTTTTCAAATGTGCTTCTTAACTTCTTTTAAATATATGATATGGGATTCAGTTCATTCTTGATATTGACAGAGCATTATAATTAATACATCCACCAGGGTTCCTTTCTTTTTGATCAGGAAAAATGGGTACTAGGAAACTGTGAATGTAGAGCTTGGTTGTCCTAATTATGCCAAATTAGGGGCCAAGATGATAGACTTGTAAGGGGAAAAGGTTAATGTGATTGATTCCACTAGAAAGGGCCCTAGTTACATATACTTTGGGGCTGCAAAATTCATTTCCAATGTCAAAGAGCTATTCAATAATCCCCTCTGAGGCGAAGAAGAGAAGGTCTAGGTATGAGATTTACAAGTGAATTGACACTAGTTATTATGTTTACAGGGATGACGTAGACGATATCTTAGAGAAAATTGAGTAGCTTGCGATGGAGGAGATATGAGCTAGAGTGTTGAGGGAGTGGCAGAGGATAGAGTCTGTGCACTAAATTATGAGAGACACCGAAGAGTGACCTCCATTTTTTCCTTTGCAAATCAAAACCTATACAAAACTTTAATTAAGAAGGTTTGCATTTGTATTTTTTTAATTAAATTGTTTGTTAGTGCATTTTTATGTCACAACTGCATCGATTCCCTATAAACTATATAAAGCACCGAAAAAAAGTGAGTTACAAAAAAAATAGCACACGCGTTTATCATTAGTGCACCAAAATATATAGAAAAAAATGAGCAAAAATTTTATTTTTCTAAATGTATGTGTTTATAAATGAAAACTCAAATTATTATTTCATTCTTTTGCCAAAATTTAGAGGGGATATTTGTGTAAGAGATATTTATGAGCAAAGACTTTGGAGTGGGTATATTTTTTTGAATAGCTAAATTTGTAATGGATCACTGTAGGTAACATACAAATTTGCAGAGGAGAAATTTCAAGTATGTGATTTTATTCTATCGATCATCTCAATCTTTCCCCAATTTGATTCAAACAACTTTCAATGTATTCCCCCACCCCCAAAAAAAGAGGTTTCATAATTACATTCGGTATTGGAAGCTCCAACTCCATTGCTATTTCTCTCAGTTTCCCTCTCTATATTTCACAACTAGATTTTTTTTTAAGAAATAGATTTTTATAGGGTTTATTTACTTGTATATGGTATCTATTGCAATGGTACTGCTCATTGCATTGGATCCCAAACCCTATCACTGTAATTTTTCTTAAAAAAAACTGATTTCAATATTAGTAGTGCACACCGTGTAGGCACAGCGCACCAATGCACATTTTCTTGTCAACATCACCACTGAGTTTAAAATGGAAAAAACCTTGTTTTGAATATCTAAAAAATCATGTTTTAAATTTGTTCATGGGTTTAGCAGTGCACAATAAATAGTAACGAGGCATTGATGCTTCTATTAATTTATAGAGCACCGAATGAATATAATAATTTGCAAACAAAACATTTTCAAATTTGTAAGAGAATTATTATCATATATCGATGCATATACATATTATTAATGCATCGATGCATACTATATCATTATACGCATTGAAATCTTATTTTATATGTAACTTTTATATCTATTTTTTTTTTATAGAATATGGCTGATAGAAGTTCAAGGAAAACAACTTATTGTAGCGAGAGAGATGGTAAATCATCCCAACAAGAGAACAAAGAAAGTTATTTAAGTTGTATTAAAAAAATAATATATTTTAATTATCTATAGGTTTAAATTAATGATGTGTATTGGTTAAGGCGTGTCATGCAAATTCCAAGGGACAAACAAGGGGGAAACCAAGACATGTTGGTGGGGATGTCCAAAGAAGTGTATAAGAAGATGGTAAAAGAAATGAACATAATTTCATTGCATGAGGTTCCATCCCAACAATAATGTGCATCAAAGGTATGAAATCATTCATTTATTCTTTTATGTACATAGAATTTGATTATCACATGAAATACTAATTTTCAATTGTTTTGTTGCATAAAAGAAAAAAAAATGGAACCCTTTCAGCACATAAGACATGACGATGATGAATAAAAGGGTTGATTGTGAATTTTGTGAGTACTTATGTTTACGACCTTAAACTTTTTTATTTATGTAATCATGTATATTCTACTATATATAAATCTAGATATACTTATTACAATTTTTTTCTATGTTTGGATAAGGGACATGAAGAGGTGGAACATAAAAAAACAAGTTGATTAAGAAAACATTAAGTTAAATAACCAAATTACTATATCACCTACAAATTATGAATAAATGAGGCATGCACAAACTCGAGTTATGACAATAGTCCAAGTGATGAATGACGATCAATATAATTGAATGTTACTACAACTTGTATGTTTTGGAATATTTTTTCTGTGAAAATCGAGGATTTTGTTTAATGTACTCGACATATTGTCCCAATTGCATGAGGACATGTTACCAATAATTGTAACAATTACATATTGGTTGCATTTTGATTATTTTGGACCTTTACATTGTCCGATTTTGTATGATGACAGGTCACTTATTCTGTTAAGGTCCTAACCCGCACATAGGTAGATCAATGTATTCAGATGTAATAAAGGTCAATATTAATAAGGCCTTTCAATAAAATAGAATAAGGCGGATGTAAGAAGACCTAATAGAAGCTTCCGCTTCTAGAAGGATCTTCCTCTAGATGCTTCTCTTAATAGACATATTTAGTATAAATAAGGGTCAAGGGTATGAAAACCCTATCTTGGAGATTATTGTAACAGAGCGCTACTCGATTGGAGGTTTCCCCCTTGAAGAGGCCTGTGAACATTTCTTTCTGAATCAAAGTGTTATTGCAGTTGTTGTTCTCATATTATTTATGTGTTATTGTGGAGATTATGCTAGTTATATTACTATTATTTTGCCATTTCTAGCATTTTATTTCTGTTCTGCGTATTTATTATATCTGGTATCTTGCAAGTGGTATCAGAGAATTTTCCTTAGCAGAAATTGTGAGTATTTTTTTTCCAAGGTAGAGATGTATTCCAACGTCTTTAAGTCACAGAGATATGTCGTTACACGCATAAACCCGTAGGAAATACAAGTGGTTCTTAAGTGCACATCTGTTGGCCACCCTTGTAACCCCTGTTGGTACCCCTTCGAGTGGTAGTGCATCAGACAACACCTGTGTACGGGTTGACCTAGATTTCCTAAAGCCCTCTTTAGATAAACCTATCGACCTCCAGACTGCTATAGTGTCACCGAGAACAACACTCGGGAAGATACTCTCTAGTACCTGGGTAGTCGGGTAGTATGGCTAAGGGTACAATGTATCCTCCTTAGTTAGTGCCTTGAGATATTGGGCCGAGTACTACTTTTGGACCCCGCACGTATATCAAAGAGCTATAGCATAGGGCAAACCCTTGTTTATAGAACCCTCGAATACCTAACCCTTGGGGAACATAAACATAAACAAATTAAACCGGCTAGATCTATTGCCTCGCAACTGTGTTCGGGTTGCCAAGTAAATACACATTTCTTTCTGGTTAAGAATTTGGGGATTTCGACACTGCAACATTCTTCAGACCGAAGTATAACTCGGAAGTCTGGAAATTTTTTCACCATTATTTGAGACCTATTCCATTAGATTCATCTCTTCTCCCTTATCACATTCATCCATATCTTTTTTCTGCAAAAATTTCTGACCCCACCCACTCCCTTTTTAGTTCACCCATCCTCATGGACCATACCCGTAGCCAAGAATTGGAGTCTCACTTCAACACCTTGCAATCTAGTTTTCTCGAGACCCAAAAAGAAGTGCAACAACTCAATGCTACTATTGCCTCCCATGATACATCTATCAATACCACCATAAATGCATCCATGCAGTCCGCAATGGAGGAAGTCAAACAAGAATTGACCACCCAGCTTGAATTTGTCTTTGCATCACTCTGCACCAAAATAAAGATCCCTACCGATGAACCTTTCCCTGACACACATACAAAGATTGAAGGTGAAACTTCTTCCCATTCCCATACCTTTCAGCCCCATCACTTTCAACAGGACATATGCCTTCTGCGGGTGGATGTAACCAAATTTGATGGCTCAAACCCCACTGGTTGGGTCACCCAAATGGAACATTATTTCTCTCTCTACAACATTACAGATGACTTGGTCAAACTCCGACATGGTGTTCTCCATCTAGATCAAGAACGCTGGCAATGGTGGCAATGGAGAAAAACTTCCCGTCAAGGGTATATTGCTTGGACCCAATTTGTGATTGAGCTTTATGAACGCTTTGACACTGGCACCAACCATTTGGGCCATTTGAAAAAATTGAAACAATCAAGAACAGTAGAAGACTTCATAGCTACATTTGAGCACCTGGATTTTCCAACAGAGGGCATGATTGATGCTTTCTTTTGAGAGTGTTTTATCAGTGGCCTCAAGGAGGAGATTTGGGCCCATGTCCTCATGGCTCGACCTGTGAGTTGGGTGGAGGCTACTAGAAAAGATAAATAAGCACAACAAATTGTTTCCTCTCAAAATCGTAAGCCTTCCTTTATCCCCCGCCTTAAACCAGTAAACGCCACTACTCCCTCCACCCCATTAAAGATCCAAAAATTGACCAGGGCTGAAATGGATGAATTCCAACTCAAAGGCCTTTGTTATAATTGTGATGAAAAATATTTCCTGGGCCACAAATGTAAGAAACAAAAGATTTTTATGGTCATCTCTGAGGATATTCTAGAAGAGGATGTTGAAACTCCCCTTGTGCTCGAGTCACTAGAAATCACTGACATAAACCCTCCCTCTGACCCTCCCGAAGTGGAACCGATCATTTCCCTCAAAGATCTCACTAGCTTCTCTACCCCCCAAACCCTCAAGTTAATTAGTTACATCAAGCACTGAAAGGTCATCATTCTGGTTGATAGTGGCAGGACCCACAATTTTATTCATCACTGCATTGCCCAAGAAACCCATTGCTACGTCCATGTTGTCAATAATATCCAAATCATGATTTCCAATGGTGGTTCTATGGAATGTGGTAGGCACTGTGAAAATGTGCGTCTCCAAATCGGTGACTACCACCTAAAATTCCATATGTTTGCTATTGACATGGGCGGTTGCAACATTGTGTTGGGTGCAGACTGGCTAAGGACTTTAGGTCCCATTCTCATGGATTTTAAGAACTTAACCATGCAATTCGAACAAGAAGGCCACCAATATAAATTCCAAGGCATCACTACTGGTTCACCTGAGGTCATCAATTCCCATCGCATGGAAAAGCTGCTCAAAAAAGGTCATTCTGGTGTCATTTCCCAACTCCATGCCATACAAGCCACAGAGACACCCCCTGTGCCCAAAGACCTCCAAGCCCTCCTTTATAAACATCAAATGGTATTTTCCACTCCCCAAGGACTCCCTCCTTCCCGCAGTGTTCATGATCATTCCATTCCCCTTGTCCTAGGAAGCCTTCCCCCCAATATTCGTCCATATAGCCACCCCTTTGCAGAAAAAAATGAAATTGAGAAAATGGTCCAGGAACTCCTTACTGTAGGATTCATCCGTCCTAGTACGAGCCCTTACTCATCTCTGGTCATCATGGTACTGAAGAAAGAAGGTTCTTGGAGAATGTGTCCTGACTTCCGTGCTCTCAACAAACTGACCATCAAAGACAAATTTCCCATTCCTGTCATTGATGACCTACTGAATGAATTGAGTGGCACCCAATTCTTTACCAAACTTGATCTTCGCTCGGGCTATCACTAGATACATATGAAAGAGGCAAGCATTCCCGAGACAACCTTTCGCACTCATGAGGGCCACTATGAGTTTTTGGTCATGCCCTTTGTCTTGTGTAACACCCCCTCCACCTTCCAGAGCCTCATGAACCATGTCTTTCACCCTTTTCTCCATCATTTTGTCTTATTTTTCTTTGATGATATCCTCATCTATAGAAAAACCTAGAAAGACCATCTTACTCATGTGGATCAAGTTCTTCACCTACTCTCTCAGCACCAACTTTTCCTGAAACAATCTAAATGTGATTTTGGTGCCTCAGAAGTAGAATACTTGGGTCATCTAGTGGGAAAGTATGGCGTCGGGGTGGACCCAAAAAATATTGAAGCTATGCAATACTGGCCACACCCAAATACTCTCAAAATATTGCATGGATTTTTGGGCCTAACAGGGTATTATCACAAGTTTGTTAAGAACTACGAAAAGATTGCAACATCTCTCACGACTCTCCTCAAAAAGAACTCTTTCATTTGGACTCCAGCAGTTGCTCAAGATTTTCAAACCTTGAAGACGGCCATGTGCACCACTCCAGTTATGGCCCTTCCTGATTTCACAAAGACCTGTGTGTTGGAATGTGATGCCTCAGGGAAAGGAATCGACATTGTCCTTATGCAAGAGGGTTGACCTTTGGCCTTCACCAGCAAGCAACTGTCTAAAAGGAATCTCGACAAACCCATTTATGAAAAGGAAATGTTGGTGATTCTTCATGCCGTTGAGCTATGGCATCCTTATCTCTTGGGGCGACACTTCCAAATTAAGATCGACCATCAAAGCCTCAAGTACTTTATGGAACAATGCATTTCCTCCCAGGAGAAACAAAAATGGGTGACTAAGCTCTTTGGATATGATTATGAGATCATTTACAAGAAGGGAAAAGACAATTTCATGGTGGATGCACTGTCCCAAAAATATGAAGACGAAGGATCCCTTTTTTCTCTTTCCTTCATTATACCCGATTGGCTCCAAGTTGTGCGCCAGGAATGGCTTAAAGATCCCAAAATTTCGCATCTGATCCAACAATTGCAGACCAAGGCTCCGGCTCCCCCAGGGTACTCTTGGCTCCAGGATGAGCTTCGATACAAAGGCTTCTTGTATTTAAGTAAACAATCCAAGATCAAATCCACAGTACTTTTTGAGCTTCATGCTACACCCATAGCGGGGCACTCAGGGTTCACCAAAACATATGACAGGGTCAAACATTCTTTTTTCTGGGATGGTATGAAACAGGACATTCGTAAGTTTGTCGCTGAATGTGAGGTGTGTCAATGCAACAAGGGAGAAACAATCAAATCTCCAGGCACCCTCCAACCGCTTCCGATTCCCCCTACTATTTGGAAGGATATCTCTATGGAATTTATTATAGGCTTACCCAAATCAGGGAATAAATTAGTGATAATGGTGGTGGTGGATCACCTTTCCAAGTATTCTCATTTTTACGCTCTTCACCACCCATTTACTACATCCACGATGGCTCAAATTTTCATGGACTAGGTCTTCAAGCTTCATGGCATGCTGCACTCTATAGTTTATGATCATGACCCAACTTTCACAAGCAATTTTTGGCAAGAATTGTTTAAGCTACAAGGCACACATTTGCATCTCATCTCATCTTATCATCCCCAGACGGATGGTCAAATGGAAGTTGTCAACAAGTGTTTGGAAACATATCTGAGGTGATTTTCCTCTGAAAAACAACACCAGTGGGCTCAATGGTTACCCCTAGCCGAATGGTGGTACAACACTACATACCATATAGCCACTCGCATGACTCCTTTTGAAGCGGTATATGGACATAAGCCACCTTTAGTTCTCTCATACTTATCGGGTACCTCGAAGGTCCAGGCAGTTGACCAAACACTTATAGTCTGAGAGGATATTCTTCGTACCCTTAAAGAGAACTTGGTCATGGCACAGAATTGCATGAAGCAGCAAGTAGATCAAGGTCGCTCTGAACGTCAATTTGTAGAAGGGGATCAGATGTTTCTGCAATTGCAACCATATAAGAAAACTTCCCTCAAGGCCAAGCATTTTCAGAAGCTAGCGCCCAAATTTTATGGCCCTTACACAGTTCTCAAGCATGTGGGATGAGTCACATATCAGTTAGCTCTACCCAGTCAGTCAAAGCTACATCTTGTTTTTCATGTTTCATGCTTGAAGAAGGTGATTGGAACCAGGTGCCAAATTCAAACCAACCTTCCAGAGTTAGCTAAAGAAGGATCCATTTGGCTACATCCATAAGCAGTTTTGGACCAGTGTGAGCGTCTCCTATGTCAGAGAACCATCAAGGAAGTGCTAGTACAGTGGAAAGATATGACTCCAGCAGATGCCACTTGGGAACCAGCTACCATTCTGCAGTAGTTTCCACATCTCAAGCCTTGAGGACAAGGCTTTTTTTAAGGGGGCGGACATGTTAAGGTCCTAACCTGCACATAGGTAGATCAATGTATTCGGATGTAATAAACGTCAATATTAATAAGGCATTTCAATAAAATAGAATAAGGCGGATGTAAGAAGACCTAATAGAAGCTTCCTCTTCTAGAAGGATCTTCCTCTAGATGCTTCTCTTAATAGAAATATTTAGTATAAATAAGGGTCGAGGGTATGAAAACCCTAGCTTGTAGATTATTGTAACAGAGTGTTGCTCAACTGGAGGTTTCCCCCTCGAAGAGGCCTGTGAACATTGCTTTTTGAATCAAAGTGCTATTTCAGTTGTTGTTCTCATTATTTCTATGTTATTGTGGATATTATGCTGGTTATATTAGTATTAATCTTCCATTTCTAGCATTTTATTTCTGTTCTACACATTTATTATATCTGGTATCTTGCATATTCATATATAATAAAATGGGCTTCTTATTTTATTGCATTGTCGAATGTTGAAAAATGTTGCATTGTTGATTAATTAATATATGGATGGTTTACATTGTTACAAATAACATAGGTTTAATCCATTGGATAATGCATTAATGAATTCATTATATCAAAACACAATAATAAAAATATAAAAATCAATATTATTATAAAAATATTTGATTTTGTGATAATTAATTGAAAATTTGTAAAAAAAAAACAAATAATTAAAATATATACATATTGGTGCAATGTATTCTTTTGAACTCACTAAATGGTGCATTTTTATGAGTTATATGCACTGGTACCAATTAATTACAATGAAACATCGATTCTTAAAATTGTGAAAAGCATCGATGCTTTAAATGCCATAACGTACGATTATATTCATCATTTCAAAATATTACGGTGCACATAATTAAAATATGCATCGGTACTTTACATATAATATATGCATCAGTGCTTTACATATAATATACCCATTGGTTCTTAGTAACAAAGACTTGTGTTGAAATCTCACCTCAAATGTTCGAAATTTCACTTCCCTTTGGTGCACATTATAATATAGGCACTAATGCATACAAATTATATGAGCAATGGTGTAACATGCCCGACCCCTAAATTCTCTTTTAAAGGGTGGGACATCATAATTTCATTTTCATTAACTATCTCAAATCCTAATTCTGGGATTTCTATCATGTCATTCTCATCCAAAACCTTCAACCTCTACCTCCACGCTCAAATCCGAGCTTCGGACTGGCATATACATCCTTTCCAGTTCTTCCTGCATTTATTGGTCAAAGGCCATGTGGTGCCCATGTGGATCCACCTCACACGTATCATCTCCAAATTCCTACATCCATGGTGGAAGTCCATCCACCATCCGATCCCATGACTAGACCCAATCCACGTCTAACACACAGGTCAGTGGAGAATTCGACACTTCGATGCTTCTTTGCTATCTACGCACGAGACCTCTCGGAGTCTCGAAGTCTCGTAATATTTCCATGTGGCTCTAGCCTTCAGGCCTTTTGGTCTCTCTACAATACTACACCTCGAATCCTCCAGAGTCCCGAAGTCCCTGACCTCCCAGAGTTCCAGTCACTTCACTAACCATTATGGCTAGGAGGGCACGTACCAAGGACTAATGCGTGTCATGTATCAATGGGTCTATAGGGTATGTGATATGCATGAATCCATATGACACATGGTATCAAACTTGGGTCCATGTCACCCTGGGTTATGTCACTATGCCACATCATTCCAGACTAATCGTCTTTCATACCATTCGATCTCATGGCCAAGGTATGTCCACGTAACCCTTGGATCAACCGCTTTTGCTACTTCGTAACTTCGACGTTTGGGGGTTTCATGGTGTAAAATTATCCTTTCTCCTGGATTTGATCATCATCAAGCTAACCATAGCCTGGATCTGACGATTATGAAAAGTCCCTAAGAATCCTTGAATTGATGGCTCTTGCCACTTCGAGCTTTGGAGCTTATCGACACACCACACCTCAAATCCTCTAGAGTTCCCAATCTATGGACTAAAGGATATAGCGCCATGCGTCCTCTGTATATCAATGGATAAGAGGGATACCAAAGTATCCAAGGATTGACGATCCTCATTACTTCGCGACTCCGGCCTTCAAAAGTTCTGGGAAGAAAAATCATCTTTTTCCTCGGAGTCGGTCAGTGTCAGGATGACCACAACCTAGATCTAACAGTCCGAGGGAATCCACATAACTCTAGAGATATATGAATTATAACTTCCACTCAAGGGTCCCTTAGGTCCCGTTGTTGGTCCATTCCTAGAGGGACATATATCATCCCAAAATAATATGATAAGAATATGTGGCACCTGCCTCCGATCACCGACGTCCCCATACCTTGCCACGAGGCCACCATACCTGGCAATGTCATCACTTGGCACATGGTCCCCCATGTGCTCTCAAAATGATACACTCGTTCCCAACATCGAATGATCAGGAGGGGTCCCGAAGGATCCTTAGATTCATGGTCCCCTTTACTTCACGACTCCAGTCTTTGGGGGGGTTTTGACGTTACAATACCCCTGTCCTCCAGAAGTGGTCAACATTGGGATGAACACATCATAGATCTGATGGTTGGGAGAGTGGCCAGGCATCGTTATATCTACAACCCAAATTAACTTAGGGCTCAGGGACTTTGGAGGATATGTCTCCCTTATGATGAATACCAAAGTTCGTTGAACTCGTGAAGACTGAAGGATTCGAGGCATTAACACCTACGCTCCTTCTCCAAATTCACCGGTCGTTACAGACCTTGGGTCCTTCCGAACGCATCTCTTTCTCTCGTCTTTCCAAACAAAATGATCTTCCCTTTCGATATTTAAATCTTGTTATCCTTCCCGATTTTCATCAGTTCTGAAGGACTTAGGCACTAGCGCGCTTTGTGCTCTTTCTTCCGATCTTAACAAATTCCTTTTCCCCAAGAGACTCAAAACAACTGGGAGTATCGACATGCATATGGGTAAACTATGTCCAAGGTCGATGAACTCACAGTTCATATGCTTAAAATTGAGCCACTATAGGGCTTGAGAATTTACATATACAAACCATATAGTTCCTTACTTTATTAACTACACAATCAAGCAAAGATAAAGGGATACAATCTAGTCATCAAGTAAACACACACATCCCTACAACATTCATAGGATATCCAACTTTAATATACAGTTACAATTTAATTACAAATTATATGAGAATACTTATCTATTACAAGTTGCAACCAACTAACTGACTGTGGGTGTCCACATTTCCACCCAAGCATAGGCTCAGAGGCATTTATTCTTAGCGCTCTGGCCACCCTTGTTCCAAGCCATGATATCACTAGGGAATTTATGCCAATTCTCAAAGGTCCTTTCTCTTTCACAACTTCTGTGAGGTTTATCAGATGCTTCCTCGGCACGACCTTCTGCTCAGGTCTCATTCTTTGCTAGAGAGCTCCCTGTGTTCTCTTCTCTTCCATTTTATTATTTTCATGCCTTGCATGTACATCCTTCCTTGAGAAGGTTATCCTTCATATCTTGTTCCTTCTGTCAAAAGGAAAATCGGGTCAGTCTGGTCTGCAGGACCCTGTGGTACTTCGAGCTGACCTTCTATAGCTATACCATGCTTCCATTCATGGGGGTGGTTGATGGTTCAACCACCATTCCTTTCTTCATTAACTGATTCCTCCTTGGGAACCAGAGGAGGTTTTTTATTCTCAACAAGGGAAATTTGGGGTCATTTGATATAATGAACCCTCTCTTATAGTTTTCACATTCTTTCCTCTAGTGATATCATGGCCAATACTTTCAAGGCTTCTCCCCCATATTCAGTTGTTTGCAATTCAAAAAATAATACATTTACGTTGTTCACATGCCATAACATGGTGATTATGATTAATTATTAATTACAAGTTAGGGGAAGCATGGGTGTTACAATCCCCTCCCCCTTAAAAGGAACATTGTCATCAATGTTCTTTCTCAGTAACACATGTCATGCCTTTCTCAGTCCACTACTTCATAATTCTTGACTCTCTTTCTTGATCAGGTCCTTTTCATCCTCTTGGCCTTCTTCACCTACCTTAAAAAATTATTGGACAACAAGTAAATTAATCATAGTTTCATGTGAAAAAAATTCACAATTTAGCACAATAATTATCTACACAATTTGTGGATTTGTATCCACATGGTTGTCTTTTTATCTAGGCTCACTATTTTTCCTGGACATACCCATTGTGTGCATGATCCCAATCAATAGTTTACAAGAGCTATCATAGTCTCCTCTTCCTTGCAGTCACTCACCCTCCAGGTCCAGGCCCAAGCATCCCCTTCTCTGCTATACAGTTCCTTGGGTGATCCATCTTGCCTTTCCAAGGTTTTATTGCACAAGAAGAATTCCATAGACTTTATTGAGCCTTACATTGGAGGCATCCCTCAGAATTTATCTTCCGAGGCATCCCTCCAGCTTGTGTTACCTCAACACAATTTATTCTAGGCGATCATGGCTTACCACCGGGTTCTCATGGATCAACAATAGCCATTTTTCATGCTATTCGGTTTGATAGCCTTCATCTTTCCTTTATGGACATATCTTTTCTTCTCACTTGTATCACAGGTATACAAAAATTCATGAGACATCATCATAACTTCTGAATTTCAAAATTTTATTGTAAATTTGTCACCTACAGATTTCTAATTCCACATTTTATTTTTCTAGATTTGTTCCACACAGGGAACAAATTCACAAGCACGGGACTTTCCTCACCATATAAGTTTATTTCAACATGCAATTGGTATTCCTTATGGGATTAAAATACTACCATATCCAATACTCTTTCTTCTTGCAATTCATTCTTTACACATCCAAACAAACTGTTAGTTTCTCATGTTTATATATATAT